>APFE030829850.1:18059-31836 GCA_000404065.3 Pinus taeda | reverse complement strand
TTCATTCATGTGTTATACTGGTGATATGTGAATTGTATCTTGCTTGACTGGTACATAGCTGTATGTTTTTGGATTTTATGCTTGTTTGTGGGTTATTCTTCATTTGTGCAGGTGTCCCAGCGTGGATAACGACCGGCCAGAGATAGAAGACAGGAGCGACACTTCTCCCACAACAAACAAGCGTTGGATCCCAGGTTGGTCTCCCTGATCGACTTCTAAATTATATAGCTAGGAACTTGCATGCAGCGTGATTGATTGTTGCTAGACCCCTGTGGGGCTAGTGGGATCCACCTCTGTCCGCAGAGGGGATTTACCTCCGCAACACTATCTATACCTCTTCTAACTACTCTAGTCTATATCCTAACTATCCTAATCTATCCTACAATAGCATAACAAAAGAGATTAAGCACCATGAATAAATTCCAAGTCCAAAAGAATCAATTACTGAGTCATAGATGAACAATGTTGTATTAGAGCTTGATTGCAATCAGATTACTCATACAGGAATACACATTCCTTTCGATACAAAGAAACTAACAACTGGTGTTTAATATGGTTTTGAATTAGAGTTCACTCATAAGTTAACCATGAGATTGAGTTGTATTCAAATAAAAAGGAATAATCATGAAGAGAATGCCATAAATATGCATAAAAACAAATCACATTTATACTTATGCCAGCAACAACATCGTATTTCAAAACACATAGAAGCAGAGGCATAATAATCAAAAACTACAAGCTCCTTCTTCAACCAAAACATTCTTCCTTATTCACAATAAAGCCAAAATATTCTTATCCAAACAAAAATCCCGTGATCATCTTCAGAGGTAATATTTATGCAAAAAACCTAAACTCTAGGTCTTCCCTGTCTCTTCATCTTCCCCAATATTTTTGATATAAAAATCGAGTGTACAAAGATAGGATCGTCAACGTAACCGCTAACACGTAGAAAGCATATTTTCTAGACCGATTAATTTCCTAAGGAAATGAATAGGTGTTGGTTAAAGGGGTGACTGTGTGTGGCCTTCTCATGATGAAAATTGGGATAGCTTTGCTTTCAGAATGTACAGGAAATGCATGGTGTTCCAACCCAAAACACTTGAGGCCAGACCTTCCAACACAACACTTCTTCATACACGGCTTTTCAAATCCACTCCTACGTCCTTTACATCTTACCTGCAGAGTTAGCTATCATTATCTTCATGATTGTGAACAATATAAGAGAAATACTCATGCATAACATAAACAATGCCTCCATTAACTTTTATAAAACTACAGGAATAGGTGTGAAAAGGATTTATGCATAAATCCTAGGCTAGAACTCAAATTTTATATACTAGGGCTTATAAATATCATCGGGTATGGCATATCGCATATCACAACATGAACAAGCCTGGGGCTCTGATGATTACGATATGTGATGGGCCTACTGACCCAAAAATATATATACCATATTTGATAGGCTCGGTGGGTCTGCCATATAGCTACGTGCATTATGTTTAAGGCCCTTAATTAACTAATATGTGATATGGCCCAAGACTCGAAAACACACACACATATATATACACACATTAATACTCTCGGCATGTCCATAACAATAGGCTTTCCTTTGAAAACTGAGACTTTAATGTTTTTTGAAGAGAAAAGGAATATATAGGGAAAACCATGTCTCATAATAAGGCCAGACTTAAAATGTTATACGCTTTAGTTGATAATAATCGGTGTGTCTCAGGTATAATGGTATGTCTTATATGTAGGCCCTGGGCCTTGCTAATTGCGATATGTGATTGGGAGTGTGGACCCAATCGAATATATATGATGGTTAATATGCGTGTCGGGTCTGAAAGACATACATGCCCCTTATATATATGGGTTTGGGGATTGGCTGATAACTATTTATGATGAGGCTCTGAACCTAAAATATATGCATTTAGGATAATAAAATCTATCGGGGACCCAATCAAAATTGTTGCCAAGGCAAGTTTTGATAGGGTGGTGGTTGTGGCCACAATAGAACCCAAAGGAATAATATTAAACCCAAGGGACTAATACTAGCACATCCATATTAAAATTATTAATGTCGTTGATATAACTTGAAGGATTAATTTATATATACTATTGATAAATATACCATTTGTGTCTACCAAAAAAGTACTATTGCAATAAAAATATTAGTATTATCCTTATAATTAATAATTATTATTTTTTTATAATAATTATTAGTTAATAAAAATGTTACTTATTATTATTTAATTTGAAATTATGTAATATAAATATGAACCATTAGGTTAATAAACTATAGGGATTGATATTATCAATCCAAGAGAATAATAAACCCAAGGGGTTAATCCTAAAACCCCAAGGGATAATAAACTCAAGCGATTATTACTTTAAATCCGAAGGTTTATATTCCCTTGCATTTATAGTATCAATCCCTTGGGTTCACAATAACAATCCCTTTGTTATATTAATGTAAGTGTTCATATTCCAAGGGTACAATATTATTCATAGGTTTATAATATTAATCCCTTTGGCTCAATATAAATCATGATCAACCAAGGGTTTATATACCCTGGATTTACAATATCATTCCCTTCGGTTTAATAATATTTGTCCCTTCGATTTATTATACCTTTGTGTTTTAGCATTATATTCACTTCGGTTTATAATATCAATCCCTTTGCTTTACTATGTAAGGGTTCATGTTCCTAAAGTTTAGTACTAAAACTCCAACGAATTATGAACCAAAGATAATAATATTAACCCAAGGGATCAATACTAAAACCCAAGGAATTATTAACCCAAGGGAATAATATTAATCCCTAGGGAATAATATTATAAACCTAAGGTATAAAAACTAGAAGAAAAATATTATAAACCCTAAAATAAACATGGTTGACCATGGTTGAAAATGGTTTATTTTCATTTGGTGACAATCCTATCACAACGTGATGTTGGACTGTGATTGACCATTGTCAATCATTTTTATTCTAGGTTTTATAATATATATCTTATCGTTTATATACCTTGGGTTTATAATATTAATTCCTTTGCATTTATAATACATTAGGTTTAATAGTAAATATCCAAGGAATTATAAACCCTAGTGAATAATATTAAACCCTTGGGATTAATATTAATTACAAAACCTATAAATAATATTATACCTCAAGAATATTATACCATTGGGTTTTAGTATTAAACCCATGGGATTATAAACCCAAAGGAATAAAATTAAACCCGCATAATTAATATTATAAAACCAAGGTATACAAATTCAAGGTATATAAATGATAAGATATTAAATACCCTAAAATAAAGATGGTTGACCATGGTCAACCATGTTCCAACATCGCATTGTGACAATGATTGTATCAAAATGAAAATCAACAATTTTCAACCATGGTCAACCATGTTTGTTTTAGGGTTTATAATATTTATCTATGGGTTTGTAATACTAATCCCTAGGGTTTAATATTATTCTATTTTGTTTATAATTCCTTTGTTTTTCTTATAAATCCTATGGGTTTATTATCCCTTCAGCTAATATTATTCCCTTTCGGCTCTAGTATTATACCCCACGAATGTGAAACCCTAGATTAATAGACCCACTCGATTGATATTATAAATTGAAGGAAATAATAAACCCAATGGGTTAATACTAAAACTCCAAGGTACTATAAACGATAGGGACTAATATTATTGAATCCATGGGTCTAATATTATAAATCCAATGCATATAAACCCTTTGTTCATCATGATTTGTATTTAACGTAAGCGATTAATATTATAAACCTATGAAAATTTTTATACACAAGGAATATGAACTGTTGCATTAATATACCTAAGCGATTAATATTATAAACCTATGAAATTTTTTATACACAAGGAATATGAACTGTAGCATTAATATACCGAAGGGATTGATATTATAAACCAAAGAGAATAATAACCTAAGGAATTAAAACTAAAAAGACAAGGAAATATAAAAATTAGGGTTATACGTATTTTTTCTTTGGGTTTTTTATCCCTTTGGTTAATATAATTCTCTTAGGTTTATAAAGTGTTTGGATTTTATTACTAACCACTTGCATTTATTATTAACCACTTGGGTTTATAACAATAATTTATTGGGTTTATAATAAAAATATTACAAACCCTTGGACCATGGTTGACCATGATTGATTTCAAATTGAGAGAACCTTTGTCACAATGCCATAATGAATCATGCTTGACCATGGTTGATTCTCATATTAAGGCAAAGATTTTCACAGTGGGACATTGGACCATGGTTGACCATAGTCGACCATCATTGATATTATAAACTTAAGTGAATAATAAACCCTAGGGATCAATACTAAAAACCCAAAGGAGTATAACCCTAAGGGAATAAAATTTAACTCTAGGGATTAATATTATAAACCCACAGGATAAAAAATATAAACCCAAGGTATATAAATGCTAAGATAAATATTATAAACACTACAATAAACATGGTTGAGAATGACTCAGAATGGTTAATTTCTATATCAAGGCAATCCTTGTCACACTGTGGTGTTGGACCATGCTTGGCGATGATTAATTTTCATATGAAGACAATCTTTGTCACAACGTGAACTTAGACCATGGCTAATCATGTTTGATTTCCATATTGATACAATATTTGTCACAATGTGACATTCAACCATGGTTGACAATGGTTGGTTTTTGTTGACCATGGTTGACCATGATTAATATTTTAAAACAAATGGAATAATAAACCTAACTGATTGATACTATAAAACCAAGGGAATAATAAACCCAAGGGATTAATATTAAAACACTGTTGACCAACATTGACAATGGTTGGGCATGTTTCATTCTATAACACATGGTTGATGATGATTGTCCATGATTGTCCATGATTTTCATATGGAGACAGTTTTTGTCATAATGCGATCTTTGACCATGGTTGACTATGGTTGGCTATGACTGACCATCATTCACCAAGATTGATATTATAAACTAAAAGGATTAGTAAACCCAAGGAAATAATAAACTTAAGGTATTAATACTAAAACCCCAAAGGATTATGAACCAAATGGCAAAATATTAAAGCAAAGGGACAAATATTATAAACCCAAGCTATATAATCCCTGAAATAAATATTATAAACACATGGTTGACCATGGTTGATTTTCATATTAAGACAATTCTTGTGAGAGCTCAACATTAGACCATGGTTGTCCATGGTTGATTTACATATGAATATCATCTCTGTCGTAACCGATGTTAGACCATGGTTGATTTTCATATCAAGGCAATCTCTATCACAATGTGACATTAGACCTTTGTCGACCATGGTTGATTTTCATATCGAGACAATCTTTGTCACAATGTGAAGTTGGACATTGATTGACCATTGTTGATTTTCATATCGAGACAATATTTTTTGTAATGGGACGTTCGACCATGGTTGACCATGATTGTCCATGATTCTCATATTGAGACAATTTTTGTTACAATGCGACATTTGAACATGGTTCACAATGGTTAACCATGGTTGGCTATGATTGTCCATGACTTTCATATGGAGACAATTTTTGTCACAATGTGGCATTCGACCATTGTTAACAATGGTTAATGATGGCTCACTGTGATTGACCATTATTAACCATGAGTGATATTATAAACCCAAGGGATCGATATAATAAATGTAAAAATAAACATGGTTGACCATGATAAACCATGGATGATCATGATTCAAAGTGGTTGACCATGATTATCTATGATTGTCTCTGATTTTCATATAGAGACAATTTTTTTCACAATGCGATATTTGAGACAATGATTGATTTAAATATCGAGACAATCTTTGTCACAGTGTGATAGTGGACCATGGTTGACCATGATTAATTTTCATATCGAGACAATATTTTTCACAATGCGACATTGGACCATGTTTGACCAAGATTGGGCATGGTTAGCTATGTATCATTTTATAAAATATGGTTGACCATGATCATCCATGGTTGACCATGATCAGCCATGGTTGACCATGGTTGGCCATGATTGTCCATGATTTTCCATGATTGTGATATGTAGACAATTTTTATCATAATTTGATATTCGACCATTGTTGACCATGACCCACTATGAATGACCATGTTTGATATTATAAATCCAATATTAATACTAAAACCCTAAGGTATTATGTACCAAAAGGGATAATATTAAAACCAAGGAACACATATTATAAACCCAAGGTATATAAACCCTAAGATAAATATTAAAAACACTAAAATAAACATGGTTGACCATGATAGATTCTATAAAATATAGTTGACCATTGTTCACCATTATTGACCATGATTGATATTCTAAACCCAATGAAATAATAAATTCAAGGGATGAACACTAGAAACTCAAGGGATTATAAACCCAAGGCAAAATATTAAATCCAACAAAATATAATCATGAAATATTAAAGAGAAAGGAAATATATTATAAACATTTAAATAAGGAGTGTTGACCATGGTTGTTTCCATATTCAGAAAATATTTGACACAATGTGGTATTGGACCATGCTCGAGCATGGTTGTACCCTTAGATTACTAAATCCTCATATTGTCACAATGCAATGATGGACCATGGTTGAGTGTGATTGATTTTCATATCAATATAATACTTGTGACTATGTGACATAGAACCAAAATTAACCAACACTTTTAATCATTTTTTATTGTCAATATAGGAAATTGTTGTTCTTAGCCTTCTCTATAATGAATTTAATGAATTCAGGACTTGCACTACATTCATATTTTTTAATAAAATTTAAATTTTGTATCTATTACAAAACCAATAATTTAATGTCTACATAAATATGTATTTTTATTTGTTTAAACAAATAATTTTCATCATTATTCACTTTCACCTTGTTTATTGTTATCTATATACATTATTGTTTAACATTAGTTTCTTTATCATAGTAATGAGATTCAAGGAAGAAGAGATTGATCCTCATCTATTTTAAATATATTTATGGAATTTAAGATTCAATTTTTAATGTTACAGGTTATATGCCATTAAAAATTCATGAATTTTTTAGGTCAACCAACATGTTTCATGCCCTTTGCTCATACCGAGCATTTTCTTTATTGTAGTAATAAGAAGAGAGGGGATATTGATTTTTTTCTAATTTAAATATATTTATAATCACAAAGTTAGATATGGAACATTCCTATTTCTTTTTGGAATTTCATTAATTTTTATTAGATTTAAAGATAGAAATTAAAAGGTTATACATATAAAATTAAATAATGAATGTTTACCAATATAAAAATATGCTAAAAATCAAACTAAATCCATCATATGAATGAAATAAATATTTTTAATTATTATATCTAGTATATGACCTAAAAGATACCATCATCCCATCTTCTCATAAACAATAAATAATTGTTTAGTTGTAGGTTAAATATGTTACCATTCCTCGACAAAATTTAAAATAAAGTTGTTCCACATATGATTAAGGCCATACATTAATTTGCTAATTTTGTGGGAAGATAATTTTATTGTAATATTTTGCGTAACTTATGCTTCAAATTACATAACTAGGTTAATAAAGAGAGTGGAGTTTTATAAATAGTCAAAATCTTCTCTTTTTGGAGGCATATATATATATATAAGATATATATATATATATATGATATTTTTTATATTAGCAATATATAGAAAAAGTAACTTACTCTAGCCTTACTAGCTTACTGAATAAAACCATTTGAAATAATCATATATTATTTAATTTTATAATTACAAAACATAAATATAATATAATGTTGATATTAATCACCTAATTATACCAAGCAACAACTTAATTTATTTAAATATATTTAAATTGAATTAGTAACATCTCAACACAATCATTGATGTAAATAAAAAATAAATTACCTATTTTTTCAAATAAAAGACTAATATGTCGGGTTAAGATTAATTTTTGTTTTGTATACATTTAGATATGTATAGAAATTGCCTACTCATCAATTTGATCACAACATAAGGCTACCCATGATACATCTAAACCACAATCAAACCACTAATAAGCCAAGTCACACATATCTATATGAACAACAAAGGTCTATATGTACTCACCAAGATCTGAAAATTATCATGCCACCCATGGCTCAAACATGAAACTTATTAATGTTCATATTGTTTTATTGATTTTCATTTTAGAGGTGCGAGTCAGAACATTCTAGTTATTAACATTCAGATTTCATTATTGATTTTAACGTTTTACAATCAATTTTATTCCTTCAAATTTATGGTTCACCTTAGCTTCAATTAGACCAAGAAGAAGTTTCTCGATAGATAACATGCAATTGTCCTTGGGATGGTGTTAATACCTTATATTATTGGGTAATGTGTTAAGTTGGAACCTTGGTATTTTGGTTATTTCGAGATCCCTCAGAGTATTCAACTAGTGACTTACAAACTTGGGCTCATATGAGCAATGAAAGCCCATGATTTTTTCCATGTTTCATTGTTTAAGAGATATGTACACGATGTTGATCATGTGATCTATTTGTTTGTATTGCAAGTGGAGTGAGAGGGATAGTTCAATCCAAAGGCTCAATGCACCTTATATTGAAAACAACTCATGCTCTAAAACCAAGAAATAAAGCAAATTAAAGTGCACTCGAAGCACTTTGGGCCTCATGAAGCTACATGGGAGATGGTTGATCAAATGTGGGATTTGTATCCTTTATTATTTTCTGGTTGTAGCAAATGCATTTTTGGGGTATGCTTATTTTTCTAGATATTTAAGTAATATTGTTATTAAGGGGTATGTTTATTTTTCAATTTAGCATGAGGTTATTATAAATACTACATCGAGGTATGCTATAAAGATCCATAGGCAATATTTTTTGTTTTCAACAATTTGGTGGCCATAGGTGTCATAGAACACCATGGAAATTTTTCCCTTCAGGGAGAGGGATTTGTAATAACCCCGAGTTAAATTTTAATGTAATAAAGGATATTAAAGTAAATATAAGACCATGGTCATCAGACACATATTCCAAGGTGAATGTTCGGAAAACATTGTAGCGGGCATCATGTGCAGTTTAATAATGGTTATGGAAATTAAAAAACACATTGGAAAATCAAAAGAGGCAATAATTGACATTTAATTATGAGAAATATAGGAAAATAGGCAAAAAGATAGATGAAAAGGCACAAATATGTGTGGAAGGGAAATTAAAGGAAAAATCAAGGAAAATGACCAAAAATAAGACATCAATGATAAAAACGCAAAAGAGAAACAATATACAATTTTTGTTTCAGCTTTTGGTTAGTTTAGTTATTGGCTCTCTTACAGTATTGCACACTTACATGAGTCTTGGAGCACTTTAACATTCACTTGGACTTGGAGAAAGGCAAGAAAGAAAGCAAGGGAAGGAAAAGGACAAGCAAAGGACAATTAAGAACAACAGTACAATTTTGGATGAGTAGATTCAGTAAGAAGATTTTACAAGTACAAATTTTATGTGTTATTTCATTGCTTCGTTGTATACTCATTATTATTAACATTATTGACGTTAATATATATTGTAAACCACAAAATAAACATGATTGGCCATAGTTGACCATGAATCATTTTGGTACTAAGACAATATTTGTTACAACGTGACCTTGACTATGGTTGACAATGGTTGCTTTTTAGGTTCACACAAGCGTTAGAACAATGTGACATTGGACCATCTCTCACCAAGGATGGTCGTGATTGTAAACACAAGTGAGTTATATTAAACACTAAGATTATTACTATAAACCCTATGAATAATATTATACCCTAGGAATATGAACCCTCACATTCGTAAACCTAAGGGATTTATATTACAAACCCAAAGGAATAATATTAAGCCCAACGGATAAATATTATAAACACAAGGTATATAAACCCTAACATAAATATTATAAACATTAACATAAGCATGGTTGATGGCAGTTGACCATGGTTAAATGTTAAGTTTGTACTAACCCCTTGTTGATAATTTAAGTTGGTTGTTTGGGGAGTCTCAACATTCTTGTTAAGATATTGACACCCATTACTCTTTGGCACCATTATCTGGGAGGTGTGCAAGTAGGTGTTTTTTCTATCCTACCTTTCATTTTTCATTAATAATATTCACTTGAAAACTTAAAAAAGAATGTGGGGGTGGGGATCCAAAACCAAAAAAAGAAAACTAATTATTTCATGCATCCTAGGAGTATGGATAATCAAAGGAAATTCCTACCAAAAACCTCCACCCATTCAGGTAGTCAACCATCTCTCTCCTTGTGTGAGTGTGAGATTCCCTTTTTTACCATGGGGAAGTTAGAAAAGCCTCTAAGTGAGCAACCTAAAATATTTTAAGAACTGATTGCCAAGGAAGAGCCCATATCACTTATCCAAAACATGGTTGAAAACAAGAAGAATGAGTTCTTTCCCATCTGTGAAACCAATGGGAAGACAAACAATGAAGGCTATGAGCCCCACATGGCTCCCACACTTCCATGCTTTAGCCTATGAGGATGGTGACCTATGACTATACAGTAGATTAATAAAAGATGAATTTGTTTCCCTCCACCCTTAATGATGCGGCCATGGCCTAGTTTATCAGTCTACCTTTTATTAAATCATATGAATGTATTTTTCTATATTGAAATCTATAGTCGAAATCTATAGTCAAAGAAACAATGTAGACAGAGGAGAGAGAAGTTAGATAAGCTAATCAATTTGATGAATCACAATCACAATGGGGCTAACCTTTTGAACTCTAAATCACAGCGAGAGAATAAACTGTGACAACTTAAATAGAAAATTTAGAAGTTAGTTTATAAAAAATACTAATGAAATTAACGACTTTAAGGTACGTAAGTTAGTTGAAAATTGCATGGAAACGAACGCTTGAAATCTACGCAAAACTGGAAAAAATAGATCTTTCCTTCACCCATGGAGATAACCAAATCAAAATATCTTATTATCTATTAATACTTATCCAATTTTTTGAAAGCATAAATTGGTGCTTATTTCAAGTCTATTTAACCTTCTACAACTCCTACAAAGAAATGTCAAGTTTGATCTTATTTAACATTATTCAAATATTTAGGGTGAATCATGATGGAATAAGAAATAAAATACAGTAAATAGACATCTTACAAACTTTGCACAAGAATGGACATATCCTCCCTAGTTAGAGGGAGAGATAAACAAAACATTTTCATTTTTACTTGGGAAGAAGGAATGGAAGAGTGTGTAATCAACTCGCATATGATGCTCTTTGAGGATGTGTAGGGAAAACAAGATAAGAGTAGGAAAGTGGACTCATATTCTTTGAGGGTTGGGAACCCAAGATAAGAATACTCTTAGAATTTCATACTTGGTGAACACTAAAGTGGGTATGTACTTTGAAAGATAATTTTGAAGGTGTATATAATGACTCATCTCACCAACATTGTGCTCAGACATATTGACAGATAGATTTGTTAGTCAAGGCCTTGCTATGTGACAATGTTGGTTATAATGATGCTATATAGATAGATTACTAGTCTGAATCTTCTTATGAGATCCCTTTAGCATTGAGAATAGGCATGTATCATTTAATTAATACCTCCCTAGTTAAGAGGAATTTTGAAGGAAATATAACTAGGTTCAATTTTCATCGACTTATAATTGTAATAATATGTAAGAGATGAAACAAATGGATTATTATTCCTTGCATCATGGGTTTGAGAAATATGTTTTACCATAGGTCCTTGCAAGTCACCTAAAATAAGACAATGTACTCTGCATATGAAATGTTGGTTGAGCTCAAAGGTTTTCATGTCTATCTCATTTCATATAAAGATAATGAACATACTAGTATATATATTTAATAATAATAATTTTTAATATAGATATATATCAAAAATACTTCAATAAATATAATACATATATATTGATAATATATAACATATAACTAATATATAGTGTAAGGATATATATAATATATAATATCCTATTATTAGGATATAAGGAGTATTATATGTTATATATGATATTAGGAAGGATCCATTATTATCCATATATCTTATATTAGGACTATATATACATATACTATTTCAGCTAATATAATAACATATATTCCTAGGACTAAATATATTAATTATATTAGTATGGTTCCTCCTAACTAAGTTCAATGTGTTGTAAAGGTTAGTTTGCATTCAATTCCTTATGTATGTTACAAACTAACTCTAGATAACTTTTGTCTAAGCTTACTCCTTCTAGGTTCTTTTCAAACATTTTGCCTCTTACCTCTCAATAGGGTTTCATTCATCCTGCTGGGATTTGTTCTATCTGGGCTTATTTTGGCACGTTATTTATGCATATATGAAATTATATTGATTGTTTAAGTTATAGCCACACGTATAAGTCCACTCATGGGAATGTTTGATGGAATTTTATGGTGATTTCAAACAAAAAAGATCAGAGAACAACACTCTGATACAATGGTGGAATTTTCTGCTAAATTCCTTAACAAACAGACAACACAAAACTGCTCTGTTTCTACACAGAAAACTGATAATTTCGTTTTCTGGACTTGGTGTTGCAGCAACAGGATTCGGTGTCGCAGCAACGCGGAATAATACTCTGTTTCTGTTAACACAGAAAAAACAGAAAACTGCTTACTGGAAACTGTGTTGCGGCAACACAGTTTGGTGTTGCAGCAATGATGATCGTGGTGTTTCAGCAACGCGAGTTTTGACGTCAAGCCACTCGGTGTAACGACAACACGATTTTGACGCTAAGTCACTTTAAGAAGTTGGGCTTCAAAATCACTTATAAATTTACAGTGAGACAATTGAAGCTTGGTGTAATAGCAAGTTGGCGTCAAATCACTAATAGACTCACAGAGTAAAATCAAAGTGTTTTTGACACTTGGTGTAACATCAAATGAAAATCAGCAAAACAGTAAACTTGTATTCATGAACAGTACACAAAACTGATACAATAAACTTAGATGTTACAAGAGGAACGCTTCAGTTCCAGAAATCGATATTCTATCTCAGAAAATCGTAGGTTTAGCACTGTTGTGCATTTACAGAAGAGACACGCTCTTGTTCTTCTAACCTTCACTCTTTTCTCTCAGAGTACAAAAACAGAACTACTGTTCTAAAATTTCTTACACTCAGATAGAAAACATAACTGCTGTTCTTTTTCTCTCTTACACTGCCTTGCTCTTGAAAACATAACTCCTGTGCGTTACATTTATAGGAAAATAAATATCTGAAGTTAAACTATAAAGTAAGCAAAATATCTGCTGATATTTATCTTTGTATTTATTGCAGAAGAGGAGGTGATGTCTTTCTCGGTGGAAATAAGTCGGTTGTAGGGGAATTAATTTCTGCACATTTAATGTTCATTTAAAGTGCAAAATATCAGTGGACTTTTGTGGCTTCCGGATAACTGCTGAAATCATATCTTTGTTCAACATTTATGTGATGCAGTTGGAATTAAATTCCAACACTCCCCCTTAATTTCAACTGCTGCATACCCATGCGTTTCCTAAAATGATCAAAACTTTTCTTTGGCAATGGTTTTGTCAAGATGTTAGCCAGCTAATCCTCTGTTCTGCAGTGCTGCAAAACAACTTCACCATTGTTAACCAATTCACGTATGAAGTGAAATTTGGTATCTATGTGCTTTGTTCTTTTATGAAAAACAAAGTTTTTAGACAAAGCTATTGCTGAGCTTGTCACAGTCAAATGTTGTGCC
>APFE030829850.1:0-12007 GCA_000404065.3 Pinus taeda | reverse complement strand
AGGGTTTCGGCTAAATCATAGCCGCAGGATCGCAGGAATTTAGAGCAAAATCGGGGTTTGGACAGCGCAGTAAGGGATTTGGTTATTCGGCAATTTCGGTCCTGACATCGACAGATACTCTTTACAGTTGGCTAGGATGGAGAATAGCGAGGAGACCGAGATGGTCAACTACTCTGTCGACCCTTTGGAGGGTTTTGATATTTTTGGTTATACTTCTCATGCCGTTACCGGGTGCTCTACCGACAATACTGCTGCACCTAGGGTTCCCTTATCTTCACCCTACCCTCCATTTTCGCCTGAAGCTCCGCCTTTACCCCCGGGTTCCACTGCTCTGCTTTCATCATTCTCGCCTGAAGAAGTCACCATTGATTTTCCTTCACCTCCTCGCAAGAATGGTCCCCCTGACCTGAATATACCTCATGCACTTCACCCCTCCGCCTCTGTAGGAACCTCCCCTGCCTCGATCCCCCCGGTCCCTTCTACGGGTGCCTCGGATCTGAGACAAACCCCTCCCATTCCGCCGGTCATTAAAACATCAGGCAGCTTCAGTACGCCGACCTTAATCCCTCAAGATTTAAACCGCTCTCCCAGGGATTCTGGCTCATTCCCCCTCGCTGAACACCCTACCGCCCCAAGATCAAAGAAAACGAAGTGTGTTAGGGAAACGGCAAAGGATATCTCGGTACAATTCGGCGATCCAACAAATTTTGAAGAATCCTTGGCGTTGGCCCGCACGACTTTGGTTGGGCATGTTCGCGGGCGATCTTTCTCGGCTGAAAGATTAAAGGCATGGGCAAATGAAATCTGGGGAGGTATGTTCTCAGTTATGCCAGAGGTTATTGAACTACCGAGGGGATGGTTTTCTATTCATTTTGCAGGAGAGGAGCACACCAATACCATCCTGGCGCAATATTGGCATATTGAATCAGCTCCTGTACTCCTGAAGCGATGGAGCCCCCTTTTCGACCCTGAGCGAGAGCAGATAGGCGCGGGTCCTATTTGGGTCCGCTTGCCGGGTCTTCCAATTCAATATTGGTCTGAGGAAGCATTTAACAAAATTGGGAATGCCTTGGGGACCTATTTGGATCATGATCGATCCTACATGGATACAAATAAAAAGATCATGGCGAGGATACTGGTCTATCTGGATACTAGGGAGGGATTGGAGGGCAAGATGACTCTGAGATGGGGGAAGTTCTGTAATGTGCAGCTTCTGGACTACGAAGGGGTACCCTTCAGATGTAACAAATGCCGACAAATAGGGCATGTGTACAAGGATTGCCCTCTGATTACCTGCCAGGAAGGGCTGCCAAAACAATCCCGCCCATCAGCTGGAGGGGACCCTGCACCTGCACCAATTCCTCCAAGGACCTTGGGACGCACAAATGGATCACGATCGTCTTTTCAAAATTCTGCTCCTATTCCGCCATCACTAGAGCTTATGCATCAAAGGATCGCGTCGTGGCCACCGATGACGAGAGCACAGGCAGATGCAGCGGCCGCAAGTGCACCGGACTCTCATCCTATCTCTATCCCTATCACATCTGATTTATCATATGCGCATTATACATCCACTGCAAGCACTATGATACAATGTGATATCCCCCTCCCGCCTCCTTCAATTTCATCTGGTCTGCCCTCGCTACCATTCCCTTCTCCGCCCTCCTCGCCTCCCTCTTCTAAATCTAATTCTTCTCATCCATACTCGCTCCGCCCCCGAACGAATCAACCGAATCCTCCCCCATCTACGGGTCTGGGCATTGTTCCACTAGATCCTGGATTCTCATCTTCCCGTGGCCGCAAATCAAACCTATTAAAAGCCATCAAAAATGCTAGCGCAGAAGTTGCTGCTGGGCATCAAGCTACCATTACTGGGGTCCTTAGAGCTGATTACCCCCCTAAATCTGGTCCCCCATGAAAGTTATCTCTTTCAACTGTAGGGGACTGGTTAGCACCCCAAAAAAGTTAGCCCTCAAACGACTTTTTGAAGTCGAGAACCCGGACATCATCCTCCTTCAAGAAATGCTTGGCTCCATAGAAGATTGTGTTCGTGCACTATCCACAGTCGGAACAAAATGGAATTATATTGCCTCAGATGCTATGGGCAGGTCTGGGGGTCTGGCATTTGGTTACAACCCCATAACTATCAAATTGGAATCTTCTTGGGGTGGACAGGGGTTTCTTGGTGCTGATATCTTCTGCAGTGACCTTGGCTGTCCACTGAGGATCATTAATATCTACGGGCCCTGTCACCATAGGGACCCCTTTTGGAGAAACCTTCTCAGTAGAAACCTCCTAGCCTCTGAATCCACCATTATAGGAGGTGATCTGAATTTTTCCATAGGATTCTCCGAATCTTCGGGAGCGACAGCTCAGAGAGATCCCATCACAGATTACATTAGTGGATTACTTGAGTAGCATGATTTCATAGACATACCTGTTCAGAAGAAGCAGCCCACATGGAGAAACAGAAGAACAGGGGATGCTGCACTAGCCAGAAGGTTGGATCGATTTCTGATGAAAGGACCCCTGATCCATCGGCTGCAATCTTTTAAACAATGGGTCTGCACTGGGGGCATATTAGATCATCACCCTACTGCCATGGAAATCCTTGGGCCTCATCAGAAGCCGAAGGCCCCTTTCAAATTCAACCATCAGTGGCTTCAAGACCCTAGTTTCTCTGGATTGATCACTTCATATTGGAAAGCACACCCCATCGACAGAGAACCCTCTTTCGCCAGGGGTTTTGTCAAGAACCTCACTGAATTAAAACACCTAGTGATCAGCTGGGCAAAGGAGAAAAAGAAAGGGGAAGACGAGCGCCTCTCTAAGATCGAAATGGACCTGGAAAATCTACTGGGTGAAAGAAATTTAGGATTCATATCCCAGGAGGACAAGAACATGCTTGTGGATCTGGAGAACCAAAAGAATATCATCCTTAAAGGGAGGGAAGAATCCCTCAGGCTCCGCAGTAGAGCCATTTGGTTGAAAGCGGGAGATGAAAATTCAAGATTCTTTCACAATTTCGCAAAGGGGAGGAAGGTGGCAAACACCATTTGGAATCTTCCTCTGCCTGAGGGAGGCATGACAGACACTTTCAATAAAATTTCGAACCTGGGGACCTCTCACTTTAGAAATCTTTACAAAAATCCGGTAGGCACAAATCTTGCAGAAATAATCAATGTGGCAGGTCACTTCCCCCGGTTTATTAAGGAGGATGATGCAGATGACCTAGAAGCTCCTGTCACGATGGCTGAGCTAGAAAGCACGATTAAATGGTTCAAAAAGGAGAAGAGCCCAGGCCCTGACGGCTGGACAATCGAGTTCTATGCATCATTTTTTGAACTTCTTGGTGAGGACATTCTTAAGGTGGTAGAAGAAAGCCAAACTACTAGAAGCATATACCATGCCATCAACACCACCTTCATTGCCCTTATTCCCAAAACTGATCATCCTTCCTCATTTAATGAATTTCGCCCCATTTCCCTCTGTAATGTGCTCTACAAGATCATTTCTAAGATTATTGCAAATCGGATTAAGCCCATACTTTCTCGGCATATATCTCCCCAACAATTTGCTTTCTTAGAAAACCGGCAAATCCATGAAGCCATTGGCTCGGCTCAAGAGGCTATCCACTCCATCTGGACCAAACGCCTCCATTGTATTCTACTGAAAATTGACCTATCCAAAGCTTTTGACCGGGTAAGCTGGTTGTACATCAAAATGATCCTCATCCATACTGGCTTCCCTATCCCTATCATCAATTGGATCATGGCCTACGTAACCTCCCCCACCTTCAGCATCTTGATTAATGGATCCGCCTCTCATTTCTTCCACTCTAAACGAGGGCTTCGTCAGGGATGCCCTCTCTCGCCTTTACTTTTCCTCTTGGTCATTGAAGCACTCAGCAGACTTCTCATCACGGCCAGAAGGGAAGGATCCATTAGGGGTCTTAAAATATCAGATATATGCTACCTCACCCACCTCCTATTTGTAGATGATGTCCTTATATTGCTGGATGGTAGCATACATGATTCTACTGCATTCTCACACATCCTATCTCTCTTCTCCAAGGCTACGGGTATGGTAGTAAACGCTGCAAAATCCACTATCACTATGACAGGCACTTCTGTAAATGAATCACACATCGCTAGCACGGCTTTCCCTTACAGCACACAGCCACTCGATCGGGGGCTCAAATACTTGGGATATTGGCTTAAGCCGACCTGTCAAAAAATAGCGGATTGGGTTTGGTTAGTATCTAAGATTGAGAAGAGGCTGTCATGCTGGAGCCACAGATACCTCTCCAGGGCGAGAAGATTAATTCTCATAAAATCTGTTCTCGAAGCTACCCCTGTATTTTGGATGGCTATGGCATGGATCCCTCGTAACATTCTAGCTAAATTGCAGCAGCTCTTTTACAGATATCTATGGGCTAGGAGCCAAGACAAACGCACTTTTGCTTGGATTGGGTGGCACAAGATTGCTATACCAAAAAAATGGGGCGGCTGGGGATTAAAGGAGCTCCCGTCATTTGCAAAGGCACTAGCTGGAAAGATGGGATGGGCGCTACTGACTTCTCAAAGTCTATGGTCCTCGATCTCATACCACAAATACATTTGGCCTCTTTCCATACTTGACTGGGCTAGACTTCCGAATTGGAATAAAACAGGCATATCCTCGGTTTGGAAGGCTCTTCTACACTCCCTTCCCCTCGTCAGAGATAACTTGGTATGGGGAATCAAAGCAGGTAACAAAGTCAGAATTGGGCTCGATCCCTGGTTAGGATGTGGTGGTCGACACTTGCTCCCTCAAGATCTCATCGACTTCCTCTCAGCCCACAACATAAAGGTCTTATCACAAATCGCGGACCCGGATCGTTCGGATATGTTCCAACAGGCATGGAAATCTGCGATACAATTGAATATCCCTCAGAGATGGCATGAGACTTGGGGCAATTACAGAGAGGCATTATTGGAAGCGCATATTCATATCACAGATGGCACAGATGAACTTATATGGCACAAAGCAGAACACGGTGTTTATACACCCAAGGAAGGATACATACACCTAATGGAGGGCAAAAAACCAACGGACTGTGCTAGCTAGTGGCAGAACATTTGGAAATTATCCACATCTCCTCGATCTAGATTGTTCAGCTGGTGCATATTGCGGAATAAAGTCCCCACAGGTGACCAGCTCATGAAACGGGGGCTTCATGGACCTAGTTGGTGCGTATTGTGTAAAGCCTATTCGGAAACTATTGTCCATTTATTTTTACAGTGTCCGACAACTAGGGCTGTTTGGAGCAACATTAAGACACACATACAATTTGTTGGCGAATGGACTGGTCTGGATGTGATCAAGGCATGGACGGAATGGGCTAAGAACAACTGTGGGACGAAATTGATAAACCTGCCCATCATTGTTAATTGGGCAATATGGAAATCTCGAAACAACTACATTTTTTAAAACAAGCCCATTCTCTGGCATTTGGTGGAGGCACACATCATTGCTGCGATTACAGAACTGCCTAATCCTCCTCCTAATCGAACTCACTTGCCTGCCTCCACCCATTGACTCCACTATGCCTTGGGCATTTTTTGATGGCGCTGCCAACACTAACAGCTCTGGTGGAGGATTTATCCTCCACATAAACGAACATCATCAGTTCAGAATCAAAGCCGGCCTAGGAGCTGGGTCAAACAACTTCGCCGAGCTCATCACCCTTCGCCACCTTCTCCATTTCGCCCTGAGACACCATTGTGCTAATATCAACATTTATGGGGATTCACAGCTTCATCATTAATTGGATAAATGGCAATGCATTTTGTCACATGCACTCACTCAGCACTATCTTACATGATGCACTTGATCTTAAATCAGCATATAAGCGTTGATGGACAGAGGCACATGGGAAATCAAGGAAATCAACAATCTACAGGAGCAGATTTTTTACCACCGGCCTTATATAGACCCAGAGTACCCAACTCTGGATCAGCGTGCAGCATCTTAGCTGATATTTTATATTTAGTAGACAGCAATACAGACATAGACTGCAATTTTTTGTAATTAGTTTGAAATTTTTGATGACAAAAACTCACTGATAGTACACTGACAGCATACCCTGGGTGGTAGTGCAATATAAGAAGGAACTGAACATCATGTCAAAACTGACTCTCATGTAAAACTGATTATCAATGAAATATACTGATTTTTCCAGGGGAAAAAACATGGTAAGTCACTTTTAAATAAATCTTTTAACTTTATTATAATATATGAAAGTTAATCTTTAGGTGTGCACAATAATCATCTAAACCGGGACCATTCCTTCGTGCGATAATACTCTAAACTGAGGCCATTCAACTGAGCTCATTCCTTCGTGCAATAATTCTCTAAACTTAGGCCATTCCTTTTTGGAATATTACTCTAAACTGGGTGCATTCATTCGTGCAATAACACTAGCAAGGAAACTAAAAATGGGAAAGCCATCCAGTGCACATAAATTCAAACAAAAAACAAAATGTTAAAACAATGCAATTGGAGCCCATTCAACTACACAATCGACAGCGAAATAGTTGCAATATTTATCACAAATTCAGGAAGCCCAATACTACCGGAGGGGTTGGAGGGGTTGTTACAATACATGGTAAGTCACTTTTCAATAATTTTTTTAAGTTTATTATAATATATTAAAGTTAATCTTTAAGTCTCCAATAATCCTCTAAACTGAGGCAATTCTCCAATAATCCTCTAAACTGAGGCAATTCCTTCGTGCACCAATACTCTAAACTGATGACATTCATTCGTGCAGTAATAATAGCAAGGAAATTAAAAATGGAAAAGCCTTCCCATGCACATAAATTCAAAACAATCAAAATGTTAAAACCATGCAATTGGAACCCATCTCACTACACAGTTGACAGAAAAATAGCTGCAATATTTATCAGAAATTCAAGAAGCCCAATATTACTGAAGGAGTTGCTCCGAGATCTTTACAATATGACTCAACTAGAACAAACCATAAGCCTTAAAGTTCAAATCGAGTCCAGCAAAGTCTTAGAGGTTGATATCCAAACAAAAAAAGTCTACCACTAATAGTTTCTAAGAAAATTTCTCGACTACAATAAAACCAAACACCATGGCACTACAATAAAACCAAACACCATGGCACATAAATATATATACTGTTTTTGCACCAATTCCCTAGAAGCATTCTACGGCCCACTGATTTTCGCGCCTGACCTCCTCCTCCTCTTCAAGAGTAAAATCATTATTTATGTTGAAAGTTTAACGTACTTCTTCAGGCGTTTTAGCTTTTATCATGTTGGCAATTGTCTGACATGTAAGATCTAGCAGATCTTTTATGTTTAGGTAATTAGCAGCCTGCAAAATCCCAAAAAGCTTGATAAGCCAAAGTTTCCGTAAAATATACAAATGTATCTATAGGTCGGACAGGCATATACATGTGCACAACATTACTTAACAAAGCGGCGAAGCTATCGTATAACAATTACATGGAATGAGACTAGAGGGAAACAGAGATAATTGAACGATCTCAGAATACATTTGAAACAATCCTCCACATAAGATTTATGGCATTTAAAAAGGAACAAATATTAAAAGGAACAATTAGTTGATGAACATTGATTTATTGGAGAAGCCAAAAGCCATAGGTAACTATCCTCAGAGGTTCCAAACCATTTTGTTGGGGGAAATTCAGTTAGATTAGACCCCTCAAAACAACACATAAGAAAAATTTTAGTTTTCTACACCACCAAAAGCCAATAATAATATGCACTTAGCATCCTCACATTTTGCTTTTCAAAAATACACAAGAAATACATTATGAAAATTGCATACACATTCTCCCAAAATTTTGATTGAATAAAAATGAGAATCCTAAAACAAAACATGGAAATTAAATTTAGAAATTACAAAGGAAAATAAAAGAACTCTAGAATTAGATATCTGAAAAAATACTTCTAATAACCCCAAGAAACCATAAAATATGAGAGAATGAAATTCTGATGCAAGTTGCCGCAATTTAGGAAAATTAGTAAACACTCAAGAGAAAAACATTATTTTTCCATACAACCAAAAGGCTATCATAAAAGACACTATGAATCCTCATATTTTATTTTTCAAGAATACATAGAAAAAACATTATTTTTCCATACAACAAAAAGGCTATCATAAAAGACACTATGAATCCTCATATTTTATTTTTCAAGAATACATAGAAAAAAGACTTTCAAAAAATACATAGACATTTTCAAAACCTTTTCATTACATAAGAGCATGAATCCTAACTGGAAATTAGTATTCTGTAGAAGACAATGAAAACAAAATCTGTAGCATGACAAATGTGCCCAAAAAAGCATCAATTGAATTAAAGGAAAACCATATAATTTGGTCACCTAAGAAAATAATTAAATTAACCATTAAATTTGAAAAACAGAAACTCCAAACTTCAAATACTATCCAATTGAGGGTATGATATAGAAACCTTAACCAGATAAAGAAAAAATTCATTAAAAATATGTCCTTCAACAATATCATGGAGTTCAAAGAGCAATGGAACAAGAGAACTATATTTTTTTTCACTAAATCAGGACCCAAACTAAGTAAAAACCTAAAATAAAGAAGCCCTAAATTGGATTATCTAAGGATATCAATGGAAAAAAAAACTCACACCTTTAAAAAAGAAAAACTTCAAAAACCTTTTAATTCAATCACTCAAAGAAGACATCTTTGAAACATCTGTCGAATTGGGTTACATGAAACCTTGAAAATTTTGATACAAGTCTCAAATTGCATGCCCCAAATTTCATAAAAGTCTCAAATTACATGCCCTAAAATCTCTATTAAAAATAAACTCAAGATTATTAAACAATTCCAAGATTTCAAAAAGCCTGAGATAGAATGCCTCAAACAGGCCAGCAGTCCACAAACCCTGCAAAAGTTCCCAGAAAGCCCCAACCCCACTTCCACAAGAGCAAATCTAGAAGGTGAACACACAAAAAACTAGAAACCCTAATTAAATAGGTTTCTTCAGAGATAGCAAGTCATTGAATCCTTACGAAACCACAAAATCCTTAATAATATTCGTACCAAATGAAGTTTTCTGATAAAGTAACAACACCTCGAAACCATAATTAAATCAGGCTTTCAAACAATACTAAGCCATCAAATTCTTTGTGACAGAATACCGAAATTCTAAGAGAAGGTGGCACAAAGTAGCCTCATCGACTTTAACGAATTCTTGATCCCAATTCTTGATTTCGTCCTCAGAAATGGTCGATCTCTCATCTGCTGTCTTCTGAGCCTGGACATGGTATGTGCAGTATTCGATGACCTTCGAGAGTATCTTACTAGAAACGTTTGGCAACGGAATAACATTGGCAGTTCCAGTGTCCTCGATCATGATCTTGATGATCTGAGATTCGAATGCCACAGCCTCAGTGACATCAAACAATTCATCATCTGAGCTCTTCAAAGTCACCTTCCTTTCTGTGGCCATGGTTCCCCAACTAATGGATGATCTGAATAAAAGATGGTCTGAATAAAAAGGAATGACTGAATTTCTCTGTGTATAAGCGAAGCGAACTCGAGAAGTATGAACGAACTTTTGGTCGAACAATATGAGATGAGCGATATGAGGTAAGGACAATGAGTCCATATATTTATAGCCTGATTGATTACCCAAATAACCATGGTGTGGGCTTGGGCTTTCTGCTGCTTTTCGCTGCGTTTTTTAATTATTTTTTCTCAACTCCAATTATCCTAACCCAAACCTAGAGCTTTTAGGGTTTGCTTATTTTTTTTTTTTGACCCGCTAATTGCTTTCGATTGTGTCTATTTTAGGGTCCAACTAGGTCGATATTCCGCTATTGCATTTGAAATTATCCCTTAAAAAGGAAAAAATTAAGAATGAAAAGCAAAAGCTAACTTTATATTTATATTTTTGAACTTATGGTAAGAAAGATGGAAATAAAAAACATAACTTTATATTTATATTTTTGAACTTATGACAGACCTTAAGGTAGAATAAACTACTCCACTTAAGAATTCGTGAAGTCACGGATCTAGTTTAAGAAACCCTCCCTAAATTTAGCTGAACGTGTAGTTGGAAGTTCCAAAAGTCAAATTAACCCCGTTGAAGAATGGAAAGTGGGCGTTTCTAGGTTAACTTCACACCACGACATCATCCATATCACTTAAGAAGCACACGAGTAGGAATAACTTAATGGCAATAGTGATTTGAGGCAAGCAACTTATTCATTGATCTCTTGATTTTTTTTTTATATCCTCTCGTGTGATTATGGTCTCGATTGCAGATTATGGTTTGCACGAATAACTTAATGGAAATAGTGATTTCACGCAAGCAACTTATTCATTGATCTTTGGATTTGTTTGTTATATCCTCTCGTGTGATTATCGTCTAGATTGTAGATTATGGTTTGCCTTTGAGGTTTTCACCAAAGAATTATTTATCTAGTTCATTTTAGATCCCATTTGGCCAAACTCGGGTCCAAGAGCTCAATCCATGGATTCCCTTGGAGCATCCAATTAGTATAGTGCCCCTCTAAGTTTTGTAAAATTTATTATCTAAACTAGGCTTGGTATGACTTTCCTTGAAACTAATTGCTAGTGTTTCATTTTGGAGAGTGTGACTTAAAACAACCCTTAATTTTGAGTTTGAGCTCGTGAAGGGACTCAAATTTTCATGGTGGTTTGGGATGTTCATGCTTGGTGCTTACTAATTTTATTCGCCCACACTTGATAAGTGTATGATTTTACTAAGGAGAAAACATTACAATGGTTGAGAGTTAAACTTATAACATCGTGCTCATTGGTTACTGTACCAACTAACCTACATACCCTTTTTATCATAGACAATCCCACGATGATAGACAATCCCAAGTTCACTAACTCATCAGTATTCGAGCAACTCTCCCAAGTCACTACAACCCTTTTCAAAACTAGACCTCACAATTCCTAGCTAGGGCCTTCTTCCGTAGAAAGCTTCATACTTCCTTCTAAATGTTGGAGAACCCTTCACAATTCTTCATGCTAAATAACATAGAACCTTTCATAGGTGTCTTGTAAATTCCACTCTATCAAATATAAATTAATTTGTAATCTATAGTAAATCTTAATTATTCTATTCACTCTTGTATTTACAATTTTATCTAGTAATATATATATATTATATAATATTAATATATTATATATATATATATATTAAAAGGATAAGTTAATATATCATAATGATATCCTATTTATATTACTATAAGTCATTATATTACTTAATGATATTGTTAATGTGTATGGTAATATATTATATATATATATATATATTATATAGATATATATTATATATATTAATATATTACTTCTAAATATATTTAAATTGTTATTTATATATTTATGAGTATATATATACAAGTATCTTATAACATAAGTATATATTTCTATAATAAGATTGTCATATATATAAATGTGGTCAAAAAGATTTCTACACGGGATGAGTGATATCTCAATTAATTGTCAAAAGATGTTGTATTTGACAAAGTAAGGAATTTGCGATGAGGTGATGCAGATTAGTTTTTTATGTGTCTAAAGGAATGCATCCAATTAAAGCATGAAAAAGGAAAACTAAAAAGGTGAGGGAGTTGTAGGCTTATTTCTTTTTTAAATGAAACCATACATTTGGTGGTCAAAAAGCTTCTTAGTAGGAGGGTTGATCACTTAACTAATATGATCAAGGGATGCCACGGTGACTTTCAATGGCCTATAAAACAAGTAATCTATGGAAAGATTCTAGGTTATCTTGTCACTCTTCTATGTAACTCAATTGTGTGAATCCCCACTTCCATGAATCCCAAGAAGATATTTTAACAACTTCTGAAAAAAATCATTGGAGAATATTTTCCTAAAAATATCATTAACCCTTAAAATCATTCCACTATGACATTACTAATATTCATGACTATATATATAT
>APFE030829843.1:126144-183555 GCA_000404065.3 Pinus taeda | reverse complement strand
TTTCCTTAATACAAATAAGTCCATTCTTCTCAATGATTTGTTGTTAATGAATTATTTCATGTACTCCTTGGTCTATGTGATGAATATGCTTTGTTTTATGAAATATTCAGGTGTTATGTAATCGTTTGTCTTGTTAGTGTGTGCAGGTCTTAAAGTGAAGGAGGAGCTCATCTAGATCAGCAAGGCTGGACTGCTACAACAAGCGTTGGACTTAAGGTAAGAGAAAAACACTTGGTTTCTCATAGAATAACGTATGTTTAGAGAAGGATTGCTCTTGTTTGGTTTGTTTGTCACTAGAGAGTCTTAGACTCCTAGGGAGGTTAGGTTTGTCCGCAAACATAACTCTCTCCGCATGACACCATGACTAGCTTTGTATGGGGGATTTGAGAGGAGCGGTTAGCCCCCCTCTACAGGATCTGGGGCAGCGCCCCATGGGAATTTTTTTTGGGACTCTATAGTAGGTGGGCAGACCTACCTATGGTTTTGTGCATGTTTTTTGCACATGGTTTTGGGCACGATGGTTTTTGGTCCATGGTATTGGATGCTTTGGCATGTATATATATGTATTGTAACATTGAAAGGAACATAATGAAAAATCAAGCTGGTAGTCTTGGTTTTGTGATCTAGGGGAAAATATTTGTGTATATGTGTTTTATGTGTTATGCTCTCACATTGTTTATTTTCTGTTTTATAGAATTATTATGTAGGTAATTTCTGTACGGGGTTAAAACCTACAAGGGCGAAGTGAAACAAAAATTTTCCTAGCCTGAGTCCCAAAAGAAGGCATTCATTGAGTTGAAGCATCACCTCTTCTCTACACTGGTACTCACATTTCCATACATGCAACAAGCATTTGAAATTGAGATAAATGCCTCTAAATGTTCTATTGGTTTATTCCTCACCCAATACGGGCATCTAGTGTCCTATCATAGTAAGACACTTTCTAATAGAATTCAGAAGTACCCCATCTATGATAAAGAGACGTATTCCATCGTGCAGGCTTGTCGGCAATGGAAGCATTACGTTCCGGGGAAGGAGATGGTCATCCACAATGATCACCGATGTGTTCAGTTTATACAAGCACAAGGGAAGTTGCAGAGTGATTTCCAATAGAAGTGGTCTACATATCAACAACAATTCCACTTGAACACTAAATAATAAAAGGGTAGCACCAATCATGTTGCATAATGCATCAATCGGCCCCTAGTTGTAGCACTTACTACTGTTCTCAACTGTTGCGGCCACGAGACCTATGGATGGTCGAAACTATACAAAAATTATTCAGAGTTCGCTTCCACATATGATATGCTAGTAGATGGCAAGAAAGTTCCTGATTTGCACCTCTAGGACACATTATTATCCTACCTAGGTATCCTTTGTGTTCCTTCAAGCGAGCGTGCCAAGATCATTTAGGAGCTGCAATACAGTCGGGTTGTGGGATACTTTGGTGTGGAGAAAATTGTGACTGTACTACAAAAGTACTTTTATTTGCCAAAACTATAACTGGATGTTGGGAAATATATCAGATCCTGCACTACCTGCACCATCGCTAAGCCAACCATCAAGAAGCAAGGCATGTACGCTCCTCTGCCTACTCCTAGCCAGCCTTGGGAATTCATATCCATGGACTATATGTCTAGCCTCCCTTCTACCAGGCATGGTAATGACTATGTATTTGTGGTCATGGACAAATTTTCTAAGATGGCTATATTGGCAGCCTGCAAGAAGAGTATCAAAACAGAGGACATTTCCAAACTCTTATTTGAATAAGTGTGGGTACATTGTGGGATCCCGTAGACCATTATATCAGATCATGATAGCAGGTTCTTGAGCACATTCTCTCCAAGCCCCTAGACACTATTACACACCAAGCTCAAAAAGTCGACTTCATTCCATCCCCAAATTGATGGTCAGGTGGAGGTCGTCAATAGGATGATAGTGCACATACTCCACATGTACAATTCCAGGTGTCCATGAGCCTTGGATGAGAGTCTTCCCTATGTGCAACACAATTATAACAAATCTCTCCATAGCTTGACTGGTCGTAGTCCCTTTCAAGTAGGTATAGGATTTCAACCATTGTGTCTGATTAACGTTGTCATGCCTCATGCGACTATAGTGACAAAATCAATAGATCTATTTCTTGAGGTTGATAAACCAACCAGATTTATTTAATGCATTCAACAAACCTACTAGCAATTTCACAAGATCTTGGAGATATCAAATGCCAAGTACAAGTAGTGACATGATCAACATTAATGCCACACAAGTTTCAAGTGGGTGACAAAGTTTGGATGCATTTGTAGAAAGAACACCTTACTGCATCCCATCAAAAGCTCAAACCACTCCGATATGGGCCTTAGACCATTACCAATTCTATGGGAGACAATTCTTCTGAGCTCAACATTCCCCCATTCCTTCGCATGCACCCAGTGTTCATTGTGGACCACCTTCGACCATACTTTCCACCAATACTTGACACATCAGACATTGCAAAACAACTCATACTAACAGAGTTAAACCCAGAATACATGGAATATGCCACAAATGATCATATCATGGACATAAAAATCAATAAAAATTGCAAAAACAATATCCAACTTTATCGGGTTTTCAAAGCTGGCCAAATTCTACACCAACGCAAGTGGCTCACCAGGGACCAAGTTCAGCAGAAATTTCCCCATTTCACGGAGGCACTCAACACAATGGGGACCATTGCTTCCTAAGGGGGGGCGACTAATTCATGTGGATATTGTTGTCCACCCACCTATTCCACTTGGACCCCCACCACTATTTCCTTTAGCTTTCCAGTTTCTTTAATTGTAGCACAATTTACTATTTTTGGCAGTTTTTCACATCCTGAACTTCTAGATCCAGTTTGAGGCCCTAAATGACATTATTTGGGAAAAACTAGAAAACATGGGTCTTTGGCTCATGTTTGTAGTCAAAATTTGTATTCCTCAGATATATCTTTCTAACGAGGTATTATGTGTATCAAACAGAGATCGTATGCCAAAGTTATGACCTCAGGAAATTGATGTACTAATTTAACCAAACAGGGTCGATAGTTTTGGTGCTTCATCTCCTAGGGTTAGGTTTTTTTATGTTTAGGGTTTTCCATTGTTTCTCAATAATAAATATGCCTTCAAACCTCATCGTAACATATTTCATATGCATGTAGCTGCCACATCTCTTCTCAGAGATAAGCTACAATTGCCCAAGCTAGTTTATTTCCATTTTGTATGTAATCATATTTAAGTTCTTTGATATTAATGAAATGAAGTTTTATTCCTACTAGATCTCGGTTTTTATTTTTATATCTATATTTTGTTGCATTCTTGCATAAGTTTGAATCAATCATCCTAAAAAAAATAGTCAAATGGAAGTGCTCAATAAGTGCTTAGAAACATATTTGAGAAACTTTACTTCTGAAAACCCTCATCAATCAGCACAATGGCTTCCCTTGCATGAATGGTAGTATAATACCACTTATCATGGTGCTACACAAGTGATACCATATGATGAAATTTATGGCCAAGAATCCTCATCTTTGGAATCCTATGTACCAAGAATGTCAAGGTTTGTGTAGTAAACATAACACTTCAAAGTGGAGAAGATGTTATGAATATCCTTAAGGACATCTAGGATATGGAAAAAATGAATGGATCAAGAAGCTGATCAACATAGATATGAACATTCTTTTTCCAAATGGGATGAAGTGTTACTTTTCCTACAACTTTATAAATAGACATCTCTTAATAGTGAATTTCCTCAAAATAGAACACCTAAGTTTTATGGGCCCCATGAGATTACACAATTCAATGGGTAGGTTGCCTACAAATCAAATCTTCTAGTTGACTCCACGATTCATCTAGTCTTTCATGTGTCTTGTTTGATGGAGATTATGGGATAAAATTTTAAAGTGTACACCAACCTACCAAAAATTGATGAAGAAGGTTCCATTTTCTCCAACTATGAGTAGTATTGGGTAATAGAAAATGGCAATTATGCTAACAAATTATCAAAGAAGTATTTATCTAGTGGAAAGATATGCAACTAGAATATGCCACATGGGAACCAACGATCATTCTCCAAAAATTTCCTTATCTTTTCCCTTGACAATAATGCTACTTTCTCTAGTAAAAAATGACTAATTAATTACTAAAAAATGACTAAAATTTGCATATAAATGACCATTTTCAATCGGTGACCAATAGTGACTAATTTGTGATATCTTATAACGCGACCAAATTTTAGTCGTTTTTAGCTTAGTCATTAATTTTTTGTCTCAATTTTATCGTCTAGTAGTATATTTAGTCATAAATTTGGTAATTAATTTAGTCATTAATTGTCACTAGTGACCAAATACACAACAAAATATACTACTATATGATCACCCGAGAAAACCAATTAATGACCAAAGAAATATGACCAAAATGTTGGTCGTGTTATAAGATACTATAAATTAGCTACTAATAGTCATATATATTCAAATTTTAGTCATCGTTTGAAACCAATTAATGACCAAAGAAATATGACTAAATTTTGGTTGTGCTATAGATACTCTAAATTAGCTACTAATAGCCATATATATGAAAATTTTAGTCATCATTTCTAATCAAAAGTTTATCATTTATAGTATTCATTTATCATTTTTTGGTAGCTTCATATTCATTATATAAATGACGAATTTAGTTGTTTATATTCATTTCATTTACTTTCATTAATAATCATTATAAAAAACTAATTTAGTTGTATATTCATTTTATCTGTGTTCATTGTTAATCAATATAAACTACTATTTTAGTAGTTTTAGATTGATTTTATGTGTTCATTATTAATCAACATAATTAATTAGTATTATTTTGTGACTAAATTAAAAAAAATGCCATAAAATGTGCATTTTCATCTAATATGAAAACGCAAAGTTACACATGGTATTACAATAATAAATAATATCAAGTTCAACTATAAATAATTTCAACCACATATATTATATTATATGAAATGTCAAATATTACAACATGAGTTCCAACTTAATATTGGTTGGACTACAATTTATACATAAAATATTGTTTCATCACTTCAAAACATTACCATTATGTTCCCAAGGCATTGTAGTTGAATTCACTAACTCTAAAGACCTTACCATCAGTCTTTGTGTGTGTGTCTCCTTCAAGATATTGACCTTAAGAGTATCACTAGACCGATTATCTTCTCTCTCTTTTATTGTATTTGTCGCTCGAGTGTTATTATTCTCCTCTTTATTCAATTCCTTATTCTTACCATCAATAGTGAGTTCCTCTTTTGAAAATAAAAAAATATACAATGCACAATATAAGACATGAAAGACAATAAACATTGGAATATAAACTAAAGTACACTATAAAAAATTATACAACATATACCTCAACATCAACAATGTCAATGTCATTTCCCCCCCAAAAAGCAAGAAACTTGAACAAGTTTTATTTAGTTAAGTGATAGTGGTCACTATGTGTCTAAATAACTTGTATAAACAAATCAAATAAAACATCACGATAGAAAAAAAATCCTTATTAACTTAGTATTCAACCTTTAGGAAATATTATGCACAATAATTCCAACTAAGTTCCATCGTAAAATTCAAGCTATAGATAACTTGTGAAAAAAAATACTGAAGTGTCATGTTTAATCCTTGACATTTTATTTTCAACGACATTCATTCTCTAACACATGAACTTGGTCAAATATATAGACAACTTGTGCTCAAATAACAACATGAAAGTAAACTTTTCTAATAGCTACAAAAATATTTTAACACAAAAGAACTAAAAGGATTTCAATCAATATCATGTAATACTATTTTCATCTTCAAGCTTTGGATGTTATTTAAATGGACATGATACCAAGTATTTTCAATTTCCTATTTAAAAGATAAAACAAAATCAAAGGAAACATTCAAAATACAATCAAACAATAAAGAGAGAATATCATGGAACATTGGAATTATAAGAAATTGATTTACCTGTCCACCTATATCTAGCATTCCTAACACATTTTCTTGCACAAAATAACCATGAGCTGAAAGAAAAACAACATTACAAACCATAGGAATCCCTACTATAAGCATTTCCAAATTCGATGGACCAGGTACCTGAAGGATCTCCAACAACAAATGAATCATATCCAAGACATGCTTTGCATTGTCTTTCCACCCTTTTTCCAATCCCATTTCCTGTAACTTGCCCACACTAGAGTCAAGTGACAATCAAATGAAGGAATTAACATTTTTTTTTCTTTTATGTCTATAAATTTGAATCTGATTTGTTTCAACAACATATTAATTCATATTTAAATATTTCCTATCATGAGAAGGTATCAATAAAGTAAGACATCAGAAAAATGGACCTCAATGGGGTCCTCAAACAATTCCTACAATAACAATATTTTTCTTGTTGTGATATCTCAGGTAGAAAAAATAACATATCTACAAAAGAAAAAGCCATATATTACTTGGTTTCAAACTCTATATATGCCGCATTCTTAGGCCTCTTTTCAAGATGTTCATATGCATTTACCAAAGCAAATTGTAGCTTTGTTAAACACTATATCCTTTCATTCAACATCATTTTTTTCAAGATAAATGTCATACATTATTCTTTCCCATTTCTCAACATGCTACAAATGATAAATTTAAGGTCACATAAAACGACAAGAAAACCCTTTTCTAACGAAAATGAACAAACAAATAGTGCCTCTAATAAAACTTCACACCTTGGAAATTAGCCACATGATTAGGCTAAAGGTGAGATTCTTTTAATCATCTTTATTTGTATGTTTACCATGATGTAAATTTAGTGCTAGAAGCAATATATAAAACCAGGTTATTATCAGTGAAATTCAAGTCTAATTCAAAAAAATAACATTACAAGCTAGTGGTGAGAGATACAACTTCATAATTAGGCTTCTCTAATTTAGTTTGATTTGAGTTGAGTTTGTATTTGAATATATATTTTTCTCTAAAGAAGTGAAAATGAAAGATGAGAATCGAAATAGCCCCATGAATTTTTAATCAATTCATATTATATATCTCTAAAATAGCCAGACCATCCTTCTCTACTATTTGAAAGAGATTTATTGTGCACAGAGGAATACTGAATGAACTATCAAACACAATGATGCAAGATATTAACCAAGGAAAGAAAAATGACCTGGTTGTGTTATTTTTGTTCTCGAAGGAAATCCAATAATGGAAATATGCTTTATTTATCATGAAATAGTCTTAAAGAAAATTGTCGGTTCAAAAATTGAACTCCATTACCAATGGAAGATGGTTGTGTTGGGCGAGGAAAGGATGCATTGAAGGGCTAAAGTTCTAGCTCTAATACATAGTTATCCTTTCCACTACAAAATACAAATTTGTCATCATTTGCTTATCTAGGTAAAGTGAAGAGTAATTTTGTATTTGTGCACTTGTGAGAGTATATGGAAAATAAGGCACTAGTGTACCCTAGAGCACCATATCTCTCTCCTGCAAAAATATTAGTGTACCCTCAACATTATTGTACATACCCTTTAAGAATGGCATTGCTTATTATACTTAGCAATAGTACAATGTTCTAACTACAACCCTCCCAAAGGAAGAGCACTTTGGTTCGAACACTATCGAAACGACACCGATAAACTAACACTAAAGACATGAAAAAGACAACTCTTTGAAAAGTCATACAAAACTTTCTAAGGTAGTCAAAAAATTGCATCATAGGAGAAAAAATGTATCCTATGGTTACCCATACATGTGGATGGGTAACGGGCCCCAATATGCCATGATCCTTAGGGTACAAAGGACATAAAATTCCTACTAACATAATGATTGATTAGTTGCATCTTGGCCTTACCTCTCATATGTGCGTGCAAAAAATAAAAATAAATCCATCCTTAACTAGTTGTGCTCCATAGTATCATTTTTGTATGTTATCTCCACATACCCACCAAAAATATCAAATATGCCAAATAAATCGCATTTTGGAATTGTTTTTGAAACTATGTCATTTACACTCCTTTTCAACGCGTTTGACCAAATTTACCCACTTAATGTTATTCTTTCATATTCATTTATCATATGTGTTACATTCTTACTATAAAAGGGGGCATCATCATTCATATTAATCAAATTCATGAAATACCAAACGTAAGCAAGTCTGACTTGTGAGATCAGTGAAAAATTATTGTTAGAATACATGAAGTATCAAAGGTAAGCAAGTATAGCTTGTGAGATCAATAAAGGAAGCAAGTAATTAATGGATAGCAAATCTCATTTAGTAAAAGGATGGGTGTTAATAAAGTGACTATTAAAAGTTGTAAACAAGTCAAGAAACATTAAGCTATGAATATGTAATATTACAAAACATGTAAGAAATCAATCGATAGTTGCATATATTAATATCAAAGAGAGTTTACAACCATTCGTCTTGACATTGCAATCCTCCTCTGACAAGACCAGGTTCCCACACACTTCTGCAAGCATTCCATGATGGCCTCAAGCAACAATAGTTTTAAGTCTCTTCCCTTTAGGCTTCACTCCAAACCAAATCACGCTTCTCCCTCACATAACTAGATAGCTACAACTAGTAATATCTTGCTTGTCTACTCCAAAATAGCATCAACACTTTGCAACTATAACACTCACACTCAACCAAAACTATCGATTGTGACTAGCTTGTGCTTGCGAAGAAGGGATGTTTATATAAGAAATATGGATGGGAGATGGATCCTCTTCTCATGGGAGAAGGACTTATCCCTTGAGGTAGTTCCATCATTATAGTGGAAAGGAGCCCAAACTGTCACCTTTGACCCCATCCGACCAACCATTTACCAGACTTCCGTTACGGAGCTTCTAGAGCTGGAAGATTTGACTCTAATTTAAAAAAAAATACATAACAAGACTGGCATCACTGAGACACAGTCCAGTCATTCCGGTCAACACGAGGAGTAGTGCTAATCTCTGCACATCAACGTAGGGGACACAAAGTCCATTAGCATTGGTCTTGAAAACTGGGAAAAACAAAAGTTTTAGGGGAAATGGTGCAAAATGGAATTGATTTTCTCATGAAGAGGGACACATTGGGAGTTTCTTCATGAAGGAAAAGCATGCAGGGTTCACTGTAGAGATCCTCTAGGATCAATGAATGCGGAGTACAGGGACAGTGACAAAATGTTGTGTAACAGAGACAGATATAGAGAGATAGTGAGTGAGTGAGTAGGGGAGAGACAGAGGGAGGTGACAGAGAAAGGAAGAGAGAGAGGAATCAAGAGGGAGGGAGAGAGAGAGAGATAGAGGTGGAGGGGGAGAGAGAGGGAGGTAAGAAAAAATATATAGAGAGAGAGAAAGGTGGAGAGAGAGAGAGAGAGGGAGTGATAATGGAGATGAAGAGAGAAGGAGAGAGGACAATAGGAGAGAAGAGAGGTAGAAGGGGAGATAAAGGGAGTGAAGGGGAAGAGAGAGGGAGGGGGAGAGAGAGAGGGAGGGATATCTAGATATATATGGAGAAATAATGTCTATGTTTGTGGGGTGATACATAGAGATGAATAGGGAGAGACAAAGGGAGATAGAGATATATATGGAAGGGGGAGAGAGGGAAGAAGAGGGAGATCGAGGGAGGGAGGGAGATAGAGGGAGGCAGGGAGGGGGAGATAGAGGGAGGGAGGTGAGATAGGGAGACAACAAAGGAGAAATGGAGGGAGATATTTATATAGATGGAGGGGGGAGAAAAAGGGAAGAAAAATGATTGTACTAGATGCATTGATTTTAGTGTACATATGCTAATTTATAAACTTATTTGATTTCTTTCATTATATGCAATGATTTCGGTGTAGATGTTGATTTCTAATTATATTTCAGTTCTCTCATTAGATGCATTGATTTCAATGTAGATGTTGATTCCTAATCCTATTTGATTTCTAGCACTAGATGCATTTATTTCAACGTAGATGTTGATTTGTAATCTTGTTTGATTGCTTGTAGCATTAGATGCAATGATTTTAGTGTAGATGTTTATTTTTAATCCTATTTGATTTTTTGCATTAGATGCATTGTTTTTAGTGTAGATGTTGGTTTCTCATCCTATTTGATTGCATTAGATGCATTAACTTCAGTGAATATGTTGATTTATGATTTGATGTAACTAGATATATGGTGTACATTAATTTCAAAGTAATTAGTTTAACACTGTGCATTGGTTTTAGTGTAAAAAAAATATTGACGACGTGCAATGTGAGTAAGATTTTGTAGAAAACCTCAAACAAAATAAAATCAAATAAAACTTGTATTGTAACTTTTACATCTCCACATCTTTTAAAATTGAATATATAACTTATTTCAATCATATTTAAGTTTTTAAAATTGAATAAAACATATTTCCATCATAAGGAATTGATTGAAATACTTGGATAACTACTTGTAAAGTTAGGGAAGTTGATAACATAATATAAAATTAATAGAAATGTTGTCATAAATTATTTTTATAACCTATATATTAAATTTCATACGATTGAATACTTAAAAAAGTTTTCCATGCAATGGATAAGGTGGTAACAAAATTCAAAAATTTATATATATATATATATATAATAATATATATATATATATGACTTTATAATTGAAACAATTTATTTTAAAAATTGAATTGAAATAACATACATGTTGATTGCACTAAAGACACTTTCTACAAGCCAATATGAAACATGATTGGAATTCTTTACATGTTCAATATTAAATTCATATATGATATATTTTAGTTCATTTTAAGTATCAAAGTGACTTGCATCATAACTTATTATTGTACTTATTTTCTTAATCTATGAAACTGGAAATCAAAATTGAACATATATTTTACTAATAAAAGTCATAGCATACAAAAAAAAAATTAAATTAGCGAAATAATTTTAACATATCCATAAACTTCAAAAATTTATGATAATCCATAAACAAGATTAATACAAATCCATAACATGAAATAGAAAATACGTCTATCAATAAATTATCCATGTGAAAATATATACAAATTAAAAATATCACATCAACATCCATAAACTAAAATAATAAGCATTCATAAACTTAAATAGTGTCCATGATGTAAATCCATAATCTATCCACGTATGAAAATATAAAAATTATGTATCACATGTGAATGTGCCCTATGAAATGAGACTAAAAATATACAAACTATGATACTCTAAGTACCATGAGAACTCCTATGTGAGTTCCACCACACAAAGTAAGTTTCCATAAGATGCTACTATAATATACCACATTCAAATTCAAACTAATTAGATTATTATTTGTACAAAATAAAAAGTATGGAAATAAATGATTTTGAACAACATTTTTAATTACATATATGTGAATCCACTAACCTTAGTCGAGTCCAAATGCATGTCAAATAGGATAGGGGTATGATGAATCTAAGTTTGGTGCTCCTCTACATGTGGCTTATTGATTGTGGCTTGCATCGATGGACCCACATCATTAGTGCCTCTAAACCCAGGATTTGACTCATGTTTCCACATAAAACAGACATGAGTGACACTACATATGGGCCTATGCACACAACATTAGGGAAAAATTATAATTAGTCTACAAATTAATTAGCATAATTGTGTAACTTAAAAAAATAAAATTTTGAAATCATAGAAATAAAAAAGTTTACCTCAACTACTGGTCCATGTGATTGTACATATTGACTCTCCTCCACATTATTGAACATGTGAGGTAAAGGTGGAGGTGGAGGAGAATCCATGGAAGCATGGTTTGGTCGAGGATGGCCTCACTGATCAACTACCCCCTCGAATGAGCTCATATGCTCATCCACGTAGTTGGGATATGTATACATGTTATCATCAACTTATTAATAAATATGTAATATAATACAAAATAGAAATTAATATAAATAATTATGCATAATTCGACAATATGAGTCGTAAGTTTCGTATATATATGTACCTAGTCTGTGTCACATAGGTCATGCACCCTCCATGTCTCATGAATGACATCATGATACATGCATGTATATGTCAAAAGTTGGAGAAAGCATAAACTCGTAAGAAATGCATCATCATATAAGGGCATTAGTGATTCACGAGGTAATAGTGGTGGTATCCTAATCTCTCCATATAATGTAACATGTGCACCGGCCAATGACGCCAGCATGCTATCTACAATAGTCTCCCTGGTCTCACCACCAAGCTGTAATAGCTCGTATAGCTTTGTCGGTAACACCAAGCTCCGAGACGGTAGTGGCAAGAACATCAAAGCTGGTAGTACATGCCTAGGGTCCCTACAAGCCCCATCGTGCTCATAAATACATCCAAATAAGGGTCCATAATAGTGAGATCAAGTCGCAGTGTAATTTGGCCTCATATGTAACACAAACTCTGCATATAAATGCTTGGAAAAATAAATGCCAACCTGGTCATGGTGGGGGGGCTGGACCCAAGCTCTAGTGAATCTATCATACACAGAAGGGGCTACATCAACATTCCTAAAATATTTCAGTGGAATCAGACCTCTATGTCTAGTAGGGCGATCTAGAGGGATGCTGAACAACTCCCCATGAATATCAATGTCATTGGTGACCTCTTTCAACACCTCCCAAGTATTGTTTCCTCTAACATCATGCCTCCTAGTCCTCTATATGGACTATACGAGGTGGCTATGTGGGCCCGGCCTCTAGTATGTCTCACTCAAACTATTGATTTTATGTAGCATCAAAGTCAATGAAATATGAGTCAATGAATTGGCAGGGATGTTCTGTATCACTGATTTGATGGCATATGATAGGTCGTAACATCCTCCAATGTGATATGACTTGTAGCATCATCCCACGAAGGGATTGATGTTGCACTATGATCCTCAACTTCGACTTGTAAATCATAAAAATAATTTAACATGTATAATTAAACAACTAGAAGCATGTTAACATATACATTAAATTCATACACATCAGTTGAAGACAATTTAAAAATTAAAAACAATTTCAAGATATAAACACAAATTTTAAAAAGGATTTAAAATTGTAGGTGTACTTGAAATAGGCGAAGAAGGTCCACTAGAGGTAGCATAATCATCAACAAAGACAAAAGGATTTCCTCTAACACTCTCACTGATGTCATAGGCAAGATCTTTGAGTGGAACATGAACTCTTGGTGGGCTACATGATCTATTACGAGCTTGACCACGTATAACAGAACCACTAGCACTATAATGGCTTGCAGCTGGGTCACGTATATGGGATGCCTTAGCATATTACATATAACACATATAAACTAATTTAAGAAATAAATGTTGACAAAAAACCATTTCTAAACTCAAGCAAAATAATCTAGCGTGAAGTCCTAAATTTTAGAGTCTATTTTTTGATAATTTATCAACCAAAGTATTGAGTTCCATAGTAAACACAATTGAAATAAGTGATCAAATATACCTTCAAAGTTTTTCTAAATAATCCATTTTATTCATAGCACATAAATATGCAAATATATATGTAAAAAATTGAAATAAACCTATTTGAAAAACTAATAAAATTTCATGACAACCAAATACTCTAGTAGACTTTAAGTACCTAATGTTGGACTTTGACACATGACATTTACTAGGTGCAAGCACCTAAAGACAATGTTTCTTGTACAACAAACTACATAATGAAACAATATGGTACAAATTAGAAAAGAGTCTAAATGATTTTATTCACTAAATCAAATGCACTTTTCATGATGGATTTAATGTATCTATCAATGATATAGTTATGTTATGTTATATATATATATGTGTGTGTGTGTGTGTGTGTGTATATATGTATATATAAATAATGTTATTATAAATATATTAGTGACATGAAGTTGTATGTATATATATTATATATATATATATCTATATATATATATATATATATATATATATAAATAATTTTTTTTTAGATTTTATTTTAAAAATAAAATATTATTTAAAAACTAGAATCATACTATATTTATTATTAGAAAAATATTAGAATATAAATTAATTTATTAAAAATAATAAAAAATAAAATTTCTTATTTATAAATAGAGGTTCACCATGAGCAATCATTTTCATCATCTCAATCTCAAGCTCCTAATTTACTTATTTATTGCCTATAGTTTCATTGTTTTCTATTTTGGAGTTTTTTGGGGTATATTTTAGGTCAAATTTGCTAGAAATTTAAAATACATTTTAAATAAAATAAAATTCAAATTCAAATTCAAAATTTATTTCACAATTTTTCTAAAGAAAAGCTTTAAAACCTAAAATATTCAAAAAAAAAAATACCATTCAAAATTAGAAAATATGCATTTAATAAACAAAACATTGCATGTAAGAAAAAAATATTAAAACCTAAATTATAGTTTTTTGGTGGTTTCAAAGTGTTTTCTAGATTGTTTTGAAGGGTTTTCTTATGGTTTTCTAGGTTGGTATCATAGTTTTGTAAGCTGTTTTGAAAGGTGGGTTTTTTTTAAGATATGGTATTTTGGTTGGTTTTGTAATTTCCTATCTTCTTTTGAAGGGTTTTTTTTTTGTGGTTTTTAGGGTTTTTATATGTTTATTTTTTTTTATTAATTGGTTTTCATGGTTTTTGTACAAGTTGTTTTTTAATTAATTTTTTTAATTTTGCAAAAATAAATTAATAAGAAAGAAATAAAAGATAGAATAGCTACCTTGGTTTGAGCCTTTGGGACATTGGTGGGGTCGTTGGTGAGATTGATTTGAATTCTCCTTGCTCCAATTACTTGATCGAGATCCAATACTCTCGGTCAAGTTGTTGTCACACTCTCGGTCGAGTTCTTAGTTTACCTACAATTTTTGCAAATGGTGTGTGCAGACCATGGGAGTGATATTTAATAATAATAAAAGGACTTGATCAAGCCTTAAAGATTTATCGATCCATAATGCTTGATCAAGCATTATAGCTCGATCAAGGGTTTGTTTTTAAATATTGATTGAGCTACTTTTTTAGCACCCAAGGAGATCAATAGAGTGCTTAAAAAAGGCTTGATTAAGTGCTTAAATGGTTCAATCGAGCCATTGTTTTTCCCACCCAAACTTGCCCTCTTTTTCCAAAAAGTGTAACCCAACCCCATGCTTTCACCCATAATAAATACAAAAATGGAGACACTTTCTCAATAAGCATGCAAAATCCTCAATAGGATAATACATGGATCAATATGATTTCAAGAAATTGTCAACAATTTTCAATTTCATTGTCATTCTGGAGGGCTTGGTAATTATACAAGAATTTGGCAGTCTTTTCCCTGTCAGTTGGAATGAACCTTACATAGTTACCTTATTTTCAATAATCTTTCAATTTTATGACACTTGTTGGATGATTATATGGAATTGAAAACCAAACCATTCCATCTAATAGCTTGTATTCTATTGAAGCAATTTCTTCTATAGTTAGTTCTTGAAGGGGGCGAAGAGAATTATTTTTCAAATTATGTAGACTATTTATCTTGTACTTCTCTAATTCAGGTTGAATTGGAGAACATTTTAATGTTCCTAGTTCATACCAATTGAAAATTATGTCCCATTTTTCCCAAGTAGCCTGATCAAGATATAAAATATTTTTTTTATCAATAAAATTTAAACTTTGGCAGTCAAAGAAGGAGCACACCCTAGGAAGATACCATTTTGTCTAAGACCCAAAGGGTGATGTAAATTCTAAAGGGGATCTCATTTCCCTCTCTTCTATTTTGTATAAATTGGAAATTGGGAGAATTTGATGTAAGGCCACATGTCTTAATTCTAGAATATTATGTTGTTATGATATTTTTCCTAGTTGGGATTGGTTCATTTAGGGATTGCAATAATATAACGAACAAGTGCAAATGATATAAAAATTTGGTGGAGGAACCCTCCATGAAATTCTAAATATATGCATTGGAGTTTTCATCGGAACACAAGGGAAGAGAATCTTGGGCAAGAGTGAGCAAGCCACTAGAGAATCCATGGTTGCTGAAAATAAAAGTAAGAAAGTATTACCAAACTAATTATTCAAGAAAATAAGAATTATAAATATTACGATTCCTTTCACCACTATATTTCTATTAAAATGAACAAGAATAATAATAATAATACAGGGAAAAATAAATATATCGCATGGTAGATATCCTCCTTGCACAAACAAAAGCACATTTCATGGTGAAACGAATCTTTCACCCACCAGATTTGTTTTACCTTGTAATACTTCTGTTTTTGATATAACGAAACCTAGTGCACAGTAGATTGTTTTACTTTACAATTCCTAGTATGTCCAAACAATAAATCCACCAAGTGCTAGATTTGTTCAACCTTGCAATGCTAGTGTTTGTGCTAGAAGAAAATCTAGTGCATTTTAGATTAGTTTTACCTTACAATGCTTGTGTTCATTCTAGAAGAAAATATAATGCGTTTTAGATTACTTTTAGCTTGCAGTTTTGGTGTTTGTGCTAGAATGATGGCAGGTCCCTTCGATGGCTTGACAAGTCTACCCAAGACCTTCACTCTTTAAAATTCACCAAAAAAACCTCATTTGATTCTTCTCTGGTCCACGTGTCTTCTTCTATTTTCTTCCTCCTACTACTAGGAAACAATTTATCTATCTCATTTTCCCTTCAGATTCTTAATCCTTGAGTCTCTGCCTTTTTATTTTCCACTAATAAGTGAAGCCCTCTTTATTTTATTTTATTTAACCATACCTCTCTAGATGGAGTGACTCCCTAATTAATGTTGGGATTCTGTCCTTCTCACTCTCCTAAAATTCCTTATAAAAACCACCCACGACTTATATGTATATTCCTTTGTATCTTCGTGGTACCCACATGGAGGTGTTGTAGTGGCTACAACCACCCTCCAAAATTTTGGCCTACACCCAATTCTAGAGCCTCCCTTGATAGTTTCACTTGATGATTGTACACACTCGAGTTCACTCAGTAAGCTCGTGTGAGTCTTCACACCCACCTTTCTTGATCATTTCACCCAAGCTCTTGCATGTTGATGTCAATATCATGCCTGGGATCATGTTCTGGTCATGCTCAAGGTGTTCACTTCATGTGTACATGTTGTGTTCTCTATGAAAACATCTATCGCACTCACACATAGAGTCACATACACTGTCGTGCAAGCATCATCGCGGTTGACCAACGATCAATCACAACTGTCACACTTGTCACTCACACCATTAGTTAGTCATGTTGAGCATGTGTGTCTAGATGGTTTGAGTAGTCTCGTTGTCAAATCATCTAAGTCTGTGTCTGCAGGATCACATATGTATCTTTCACTCGTTCACACACTTAATCATTTCATTGAAGTTATGATGACCAGACTCCCCTCTGACAGTTGGACCATCACCTCGCCATCGACTCGATTGACTATCACTCAAAACAACACAGAAGCACAAACAAAATCCATTTCAAGCTACGCTTCTCACAAGAAAATCAATTACCCTTCATGTTGGTCAACCAGAGAGTTTGACCCAGCAACCACCTCGGGACTGACTCCCCTCAAAAATTGCGTAGAGGCTGCAGACCTTGCGTACTCTGCTAACTGGGAAAACTATGCAGACAGGTCAGACAGACAACATGTGCCCATCCCTATCTCCCTCAGAAAATTGTGTAGTTTTTCCAACCAGACCTCCCGACAGTTAGCCAACTACTCACCAAGAAAATTGCGTAGTTTTCATGAGCAATTCCTCTGCTACCGAGCAGTCTGCTCAGCTCAGAAACTGCACAGAGGTGATCAGCAAGCCAGCCTCCTAGCATCAGTGTAGTTTTTCCCACCAGCAGCTCCTGGTAGTCGACTGACAGTTCCCCTTAAGAATTATGCAGTTTTGGCGGCCAAGCTCCAGTAGCTAATTACCAGTTCCCCTCAAGAATTGTGCAGTTGTTGCTGCCAGTGACCCAGTAGCTTACTGCCAGTTCCCCTCAAGAATTGCATAGTTTTTGCTACCAATGTCCTAGCAGCCAGCTGCTAGTTCCATCCAGGAATTGTGCAGTTTTGGCTACCAAGCTCCCACTGCCCACTCATTCCAAAAATTGTGCAAATTTTGGTTTCCCAACCTTCCCGCAACCCAGACTGTTCCCCCCAAAATCTCCACAGTTTTGTCCTCCAGCTGAGCCAGATTCTCTGAATAGTCATTGTCAATCCGGATTGCCCATGTTCATCACTGAGTGAATATTTCATAGTTTTCATCAAAAGTGTCCAGAGCTTCCATCCCGCCTTGCAACTTTGTTAACTCTCCGGGTACCCTGTATCCGAAATGATCATGCATCATGGTAGATTGGGAGGTTTTTATATTTGATGTGGTCTTGTCATAAGTGACTGCAGATGCAAGTACACAAACGAACATGGCGCGACAATGGATGGGATGGACGAAGGGAGCACATGTAGAAGGACAAGTTCACCAACAGAAGAACAGATGATGGATACAAAGAGATTTTCTCTCGAATGGATGATCATGCAAAGAAGTGTTCGTGGACAGATGGATTATTAAGAATGAAATATGTTCTCATAGATGGACGAATATGCATCTTTCGCGAAGAGATGAACCTATCAAGCTTACCAACATACAAGCAAGGAGCAATGTGTGAAAGCAACATCAAGCAAACCAATGACCATCAAAAAATCTACAACTTTTCCATGCAAAGGTGAAGCTAGGACACGCCATGAGGACATCCATCACCCAACAACACTATAGATTGACGTGCACACCAACAACAACATGAATGTACCAGCACTGTCATGTCAAGTCATGTCATGAGTCATGTGGTCCATATCTCTATTGTGGACCATATTGTTAATCAATGTAATGTAACGTGGAATTCCAAGAGACCCACTTGTTGTATGAAGAGTTGTGTAAAGTCAAAAAGTCATGGAAGTCAAATAGTTGTGAGGGTAGGCGAACAACCACAAGGGTTAGTTTCACCCTTGGCTATAAATAGCCCCTCATTTATACATGCAAAGGACATTTCACCTTAGCACCTCCCACATAGCGTTGAGAGTCTATAATCTTTTCTTTTAGGAGTAAGTAGTGGCCCCAACACCCCGCCCACGAGGTTAGTGATGTATCATGTAACAATGTGTCTTGGAACTTTCTCTTAATTCAAAAGCCTACTAACAAGCCAGCACATTTTCACACATGTATTGTAACTATTGTAAGACTAATCTTGAACACTTGTAATGCATGTTGCTTTAACCTGTGTTGAACACTTGAACTCATTCACTTGTAGTAATACATATCTATTAATGAAAATGTGTTGTATATGTCATTAATGTTGTCCTGCCCATGGCGGCTACCTCCCTAAACATCAAAAAATCCTTTCACATAAAACTTTTTATAACAATCGTTGCACTCACGTGGACACATCTGTTGAGTGTTGTACGCGTTATCCTTCCTTGTGTGTTGTGACTACTGCATCAGTGTAGATTGTTCTTCCAGAACTTGTGCACATCTTGTTGTGTTGTGTGTTCCTAACCGAGTTGGGGCTTCCTCCCAACTGACTTGGGACTCAATCCCACCATCTCCCTCTACAAAAAAAGGAGCATTGACACAAGTTACACTAACAATTACCAGACATGCAAACCTCATTTCTCAAAGATGAAGAAAATCACTCTCCTGTGCTAACAAGCAAGAGTTGAGGAAAATATTTAAGATAATGGAAACTGGGTCATCATACCGGATTTGACTATCACACCAAATGGTGTGAGGTCTAGTTGGGACTTCATACTAGGGTGATCCCCTAAATGTTTCCTAGTCTAGCACCATCAACATTTATGGCGCTAGAAGGAGGGTTGCCAGTTGTATATGGTTGAACATCCTCTCACACTTATTCATCAACCATCTGGTCAAGGTAGTAACTCATTGATCCATGTGGATATTGGTGGCCACCAACCAATTCCACCTGGATCCCCACCATTATTTCTTTTAGTTTTTCAATTTCCTTATTTGTAGCACAATTTACTATTTTTGGCAGTTTTGGGTCCTGAACTTCCGGAGCCGTTTTGAGGCCCTAAACGACTTTTTTGGGGAAAAGTGGGAGCAATAGTAGGGACAATTTTTTCTCTTACCAAAGTTGTAGTCCTCAGATAGATATTTTTAGCAAGGTATTGGGTGCATCAAATAGAGATCGTATGCCAAAGCTATAACCCCAGGAAGTTGATGTACCAATTTACCCAAAATGGGGCCCATAGTTTGGCGCTTCATCTCCTAGGGTTAGGGTTTTGGATGTTTAGGGTTTTCCATTGTTTCTCAACAATAAATAGGCCTTCGAGCGCCATTATAAGATAGTTTAGAGGCATGTAGCCACCACATCTCTCCTCAGAGATAAGCTATCATCGTCCAAACTAGTTTATTTCCATTTTTGTTTGTAAGCATATTTCAGTATTTTACATTAATGAAATGAAGTATTATTTCTATTATATCTTTGTATTTATGGTTATCATTGTAATTTGTTGTCTTATTGTTTAAATATGGATCAGTGGTATCAGAATGGTCTGCTTTTTCTCTATTTCTCTTTGCGTGTCCCCAACGCGGTCGAGATATAAGGAGTTAGGGCTTGAACTGGTCGAACCTTTGCAAGACCAGCCTCGCAAATCCCACTGGCCTCACATGTCAGATGAAAAGAAAGCCGAGGGGGTAGGATATCCTATCAAAATCTTGCTTGAAGAGGCAATTGAGCAACAAAGGAATGCGATGATGGACAACTTTTCCCAAATCCTTCAGCGGCTACCCAGGGGCAACACATCTACTTCCAGCAGCTAGTCTGGAAGTGCCACACCCTTTAAGGTACAAGTTAACTTTGACATTCCTATATTTGAGGGTTAGATAGATGCAGACATTGTAGATAAATGGTTAAATCTGCTAGAAGGGAATTTTTTTGTTCATGATTTTTCATGCCGGGAAAATATTAGTTTCGCTCTTCTCAAAGCCACCCCCATGTCAAGGACTAGTGGGAAACCTACTACAAACAGAAGGATGAAAGTACATCCTCACTTTTCTCAACCGCACCCACTTGGAATTCATTCTGGGATGCCATCAAGGAGCAGTACTACCCTGTTAAAAGCTATGAGGATAAATACATAAAGTGGTCAATGCTGTGGTAGAGAAGGGACCAAGACGTGCTGGAATTTACCAATGTTTCTCATACCCTTCGTACAAAGTTGGGTATCAAGGATTCTGAGCTGAATTTGGTACTCAAATACTATGACTGCCTACATAGGTACATCCCGGACGAGATGGAGTTCCTGGACATTTCCTCGCTTGCCATGGCGTACCGATATGCTGTCAAGATTGAGCAGAAGTTTAAACAGAAGAAGCGAGACTTTGGATCTGAAAATCCAAAGCAAGTGAAAGGCACCCCCAAAGCACTGAACAAAAGGAAAATCTATGGCAGGGTGGCCTAGGACAACCCACCAAAGACACAAGAAAAGAACAACATCGTGAAGCCGAAGAAGGAAACGAGAAAATGGTGTGAGTTCCATAAGAGCTCCACTCACAACACGAGTGTCGGGCCAAGCAATCACTGGTGGTTGAGCTAAAGTCTTCGGAATCAGATGCATGTTTAGACTCTGAGTCAGAACCTGATAAGGGGAATTACAAAGGGAAGCAGATTATTGATGCGGAGTCCAATGCCACCATTGCCACCATGAAGATCTAAAAGGAGGAACCCAAATATCCAGAGGGGGAGGAGCGCCTCTGCCACTCCTAGATGTGGGTAGAGGGCTCCTTGCTATAGTTCATTATTGAGAGTGGGAGCCAAAAGAACCTCATTTCGGTAGAGGTCGTGAAGTGGCTGGGCTTACCAACCACAACACATCCACAACCTTAAAACATCGGATGGCTTCACCAAGGATGGAATCTTTGCGTGAGCCAGTAGTGTCGCCTTCCATACAACATCAAGCCCTTCATAGATGAGGTATTGTGTGACGTTGCTCCCCTTGATGTTTGTGATGTATTATTAGGCCAACCATACTTATGGAAGGGACATGCTATATATGAGTCAAGGCCTTGTGTTGTTATTGTTACTTTGGGAAATAAGTTGTACAAGATACCAGAGGTAGTACCGCCTATCGACATCTCTTTGGTTACTACAAAACAATGCAGTAAGCTCATTTCCAAAGCTGGGAAATTTGTTTTCCTAATGATACACCATCAAGGAGAGAAGAAGATGGTGGCCATGACCTCTAGATAGGGCCCCTCCACATGACAACTACAAATGGAAAAGGTCATCGACGAGTACGGGGACATCTTCACCTCCCACACAGGGGTTCCTCTGCATTGTCAGGTCAAGCACTACATTCATCTGACCCCAAGTGTGCTGCTGCCCATTTGACCAATCTATCAGAGCTCCATTCTAGAGAATGATGAAATAAAGAGGTAGATTCAGGAGCTAATGTAGAAAGGTCACATTTGACTGAGTTGATCACCCTATGGCAGCCCGATCATGTTGGTACAGAATAAGTAGGGACATGGAGACTCTATATTGACTATCGGGCACTAAACAAGATCACGGTCTGGAATAGGTACCCGATCCCATGGATTGATGACTTTATGGACCAACTGAAGTGGGGTAAATATTTTAGTAAGATTGATTTCAAGTCAGGATATCACCATGTACCAAACAAACCCTCCGATGTGTGAAAGATTGCCTTCAAAGCCAAGGAGGGCCTTTTCCAATGGTTGGTTATGCATTTTGGGTTGACGAATGCTCTTGCAACGTTCATGAGGCTAATGGATGACATCTTGCAGCCATTGACCAACTCATTTGTAGTGGTATACTTGGATGACATCCTAATCTTCAGCCAGAGTTGGGAAGAGCACCTCCGCCACATTCGAGAGGTTCTCCAAACACTGCAGTAGCACAAGTTATGTGCCAATTTGGAGAAATGCACTTTTGGCATGACCAAAGTTCAGTATCTAGGATACATTATTGATGAATAGGGGGTGCATGTGGATCCACCCAAGATCCAAGTCATTTGAGATTTTCCCTCTCCAACCACTCTGACAGAGCTCCACAACTTTCTGGGCCTTTCCAACTTCTATTGTAGGTTCGTATTGGGATTTTCTCATATCACTTAGCCCTTGAGTTAAGTCACCAAGGGAGGAGTGAAAGAAAAATTCTTTTGGTCTTAATCTCAATAGAAGACATTCACAAAGTTGAAACATAGCCTCTTATTGGCACCAATGCTCGCATTACCAGACTTGCAATAACCATTTGAGATCGAGACGGATGCCTCTGACTATGCTATTGGGGTAGTCCTTACTCAACACGGGCATCCAGTGGCATATCACAGTGAGACACTTTCAGACATAGTCTGGAAGTCTCCCACTTATGACAAAGAGATGCATTCCATTGTGCAAGCCTGCCGATAATGGAAGCATTACATTTTAGGGAAGGAACCGGTCATCCACATAAACCACTGGCCCCTGTAGTTCATATAGACGCAAGGGAAGTTGCAGAATGATCGCCATCAGAAGTGGTCCACATACTTGCAACAGTTCCATTTGAATATCAAGTATAAGAAGGATAACACTAATAATGTTGCAAATTTCCTCAGTCGACCACCGATCATGGCGTTAACCACCGTGCTCAACTCTTGCAGGCACGAGACTTGTGATTGGCCATGTCTCTACAAAAGCGACCCAGAATTCGGCCACACATACCAGACACTCTTGGAGGGTCAACATGTTCCATATTTTCACCTCCAGGATGCCCTGTTATGCCACCTGGGTCACCTTTGTGTTCCTTCAAGAGAGCGTGCCAAGATGATTTGAGAAGCACATTACAGTCAGACTGCTAGGAATTTTGGACTCGAAAAAACAGTGGCAGTGCTGTAAAAGTATTTCTATTGGCCAAATCTTCGACAAGATGCTGGGAAGTACATCAGATCCTGCATTGCCTGCACCATTGCCAAACTGACCATGAAGAAGCAAGACCTCTATACTCCGCTGCCTACCCCTAGTCGACCTTGGGAATATATATCCATGACTTACATGCCGGGCCTTTCTTCTACCAAGCATGGAAACAACTTTGTTTTTGTGGTCATCGACAGGTTCTCAAAGATGGCCATTATGGCGGCCTGCAAGAAGAATATCACAGCAGAAGCCACTGCTAAACTCTTCTTTGAAGGAGTGTGGGTACACTTTGGGATCCCACAATCTATCATCTCAAATTGGGATAGTAGGTTCCTCAGTACATTTTGGTCCAGTCGTTGGTTGATCCTGGACACCAAACTCACTAAGTCCATAGCCTTCCATCCCCAAACTGATGGCCAGATAGAGGTTGTCAACAGGATGATTGTACACATTCTATGCATGTACAACTCAAAGAATCCACGCACATGGGATGAGAGCCTCCCCTATGTTCAGCACAGTTATAACTGGGCTCTCCACATCTCGACTAGCCATAGCTCTTTGAGGTGGGCTTGGGATTCCAACCACTATGTCCCATTAATGTGGCCATGCCATTTGTAGCTACTCAGGCAGATTTGGCTCATGTCCAATCTGAAATAGATAAGGAAAACAACTTCATTGAGCACATCCAACATATCTGCTAGTAGGTACATGACATTCTGGATAAATCAAATGCCAAGTACAAGTAGTGACATGATCAACATCGGGTGCCACACATTTTTCAGGTGGGTGACAAAGCCTTGTTGCATTTGCAAAAGGAACACCTTACCGGAGCCTATGAGAAACTCAGACCACTTCGATATGGTCCTTACACCATTGCCAAGGTTGTTGGAGATAATGCATTTGAGATCAGCATTCCCCCATTCCTTGGCCTGCACCTAGTGTTCAATGTGGACCACCTTTGACCATAATGTCCACCATTACTATACACATCCGACATTGCAGAACAACTCACACCAATAGAGTTAAATCCAAATTGCATGGAACAAACTACAACTGATCGGATCATGGACACACAAATCAACACACTTGCCAGTAGAAGATACAACTATCTCAAGTTGTCAAATCAAGCCAACTCCTTCAACAGGGAAAGTGGCTCACCAGGGACCAAGTTCAGCAGAAGTTTCCTCATCTCATGGAGGAACTCAACGCAATGGGTGTTACAGGTCAATTTGGGCACATCAACCCCAACTACCAGATTAGTACTAGTAGGGTCCATCAATCCCTAATTCAGTTGTTTTCATTCCCTAATGAGGTAAACCTACATCATGCTTGCCTCCCAAGAGTTTCCATGACACCATTCATCCAAAAAGTGTCCCTAAGGAGATCAGCACAGGTAGCCTTCTATTAGGCTGCATTACAATGCAGGAACTGCACTAACTGGGTGTGCTGCAACACACTTAACCTTTGTTTCACTTGCATTGAGTGAGTTTCCACTAATCTTTTAAATGAATCCATTAGATTCCTCATCCAATGGATACTTCTGGAAGTTTCCAAGTTGGTTGAGCTCACACTTGGATGAGGAAGAGGATGAATGAACCTTAATCCATTATCCCTTCCTCCATGGAACCACTTCCCAAATTTGGCAGAGCATTCATGAAGGCCATTAATGGCTTAGCCTTATCCATTCAACTATAAATTGACCAAGCATTCAAAGGCTGGTCTAGGTTGGAATTTCTTGAGCTAAGGAGATGCTATTTGAATGAGATTAGTGAGAGTATTGTAATGATGTCGAATTGTTGCTTCATGAGGAGAGAAGGGATTGAACTGGAAGGAAGACACTGAATCAAGAATGAATGTTCATGGGTTGTAATCTTTCCTTTTATTAATAAATAATTCAAAGCTTTTTCCATTCATGTTCTTATATGATGTATATCGTATTCTAGATTCTATGATATGTTTAATTAATAGATCTTTATTGTATGATTTGATGGGTTTCTGTCTCAGATTGTGTGTAGGTACTTTGCAAGTGAGTTAAGTATGGAAAGGAGCAGTGGAATCGCTCAAGGGAGGGAGGGAGAAAGTGAAAGCTACATGTTGGTTTGTCTTCTTACCTCTCTTATCTATTGATTAAAGAAAGGGTAGCAAATTACTTTGTCTGTTGTTTCTAGACTAGCTACTAAGTCTAGAGGGTTAGGCTTTTCATAAAACACTAAATTTTCCCAAAACAAATTGGTGACTCCGCTGGGGATTGTTTTAACCCTTTTAGTAGCTTATCAGCCTCCTAATACATTTCTACATACTATACTTGTGGTCATTTATTGAATTCAAGACTAAATTCATTGAAAATTGAATCAAATTTAAGCATAAAATTTCCTTCAGAATGGCCTGTTGTAATCAATGCACTTCTGTGACTAACATAGTGCGCTACAGTGCACTTCTCGCATAGATCCAATGCAATGTAGCGCACTGTCTCAAACTTCTTCTTGCGCTGATCCCTTTACAGTCAGTTTTCCCATCTAGGAACTGAAATTGTTTGTCAATTTTCATCAGTTTGAATTGCTTGTTGAATGTAAATGATGTCTTGTCTCTGAAAATAGTTTTTCATCTCCTTAATCTAGCCCTACTTTGATTGGATTGATCAATGTTTCTTTAATGTTTTCTTTGTCATTATCATTGTATAGTCAAAGTTAGAATATAGTTGAACGATTGTTTTGTTGATAGAAAAGTGTCGTAAAATCGTCATTTTCTTTGAAAAATGAAGTGTCGTAAACTCTTCCTTCATAAATAATCAATTAATTTATTTGTGCATTTGATTTGTATTTTCATTTAAAGTGTCGAAAATCTTCATTTCTTTAAAATCGAAAGTGTCATATAGTCTTCCTTTCCCTTTAAAAGAAATTGTCACAAATCATCATTTTTTATGAAAATAGTTCTGAATCATTTGTGCATTAGTTTTTCTTATTGCATCATTCACAATAAGGTAAACTGAAAAGAAAAACATGCGTTGTGCATATTAAAGTTTGTGAATGTTTCAAAGGAATGGTTTAGGGAATTGCATCCAATTTGTGCTCTTTATTGCTTGTTCAAAAAGTACTTGTCTGCTCTAACCCTCATAGCTAGGATTTTCATTGCTGAAAATAAATGGAAAGAGTGCTTCTCATTCTAGATGCATTCTTAGGAATTTCATAAAACATCTCATGGTGAACCCTCAAAGGAAAATTTTAAGCAAGATCAACCTAAAATTTACATCAATTAATATAATAACACATTGGAACTTAATGAAAACATCTAGAGGTCTAGGCTAGAGACATGTTCTGACGTCTTTAAACCTAGTGGCTATCATTTTCACTGAGGTTGGGTGATTCCTCCTCTCTGATTTGATAAGTGCTAGTACATACTTGTGCTCCCTGTACCATTGAGTATATAGTGGGAGACCCCAATAGGTTGAAATCCTTTATCTCTAAGAAGCTGAGTCTGATGCCTTATTGATTGCAATGCATCGAACACAGCATTCGGGAAGATTGACTATTGTACGTAAAGTCCTTGGTCATTTCTCTTTCATTTATCACCAAGGTGTATATTGCAGTTTTGTGATTTTTCTGGTAAACCTCTTGTCTAGAATCTCCAGAGTAGTTACTTTCATTCCTTTTCGACTCTTTAAAAGAAAAGGATCATCTAAGCACTTGTCCTTTCAAGCTCATTAAACATCAAAAGTGACTCGAGTCATCTTTTGTGTTTTCTCGACTCTTTAAAAATGAAAAAGAAAAGTTGTGTTCCAGTGTTGTAAAAATTAATTGGCCATGGATAACATCCTCCACGCTCACTCCTTAGTTGATCTTAGGTTGAAACATATGGCGACAAACCAGAGTCCTCTGGTCAAGGAATTCCTTTTGATGGGAATCCTAGTCCTTTTCGTCCATTTGAAAATATTGGTGCTGCATATATGGCTACATTGTCCCTTCCGAGATTTACCATTGGCTTGCCAGTATGGCTGTTTTCAAGCTCCTTGGTTCAAAATGTCATGATTTCTCTGCAATTGACTACACCTCCAATTGGACAAAATCAACCTCCAGTTGATCCTAAAGCTGACCCTTTGCCTTCTTCCTCAGTTGTTTCTTCCTCCCCTTCTTCCTCTTCGCCTAGTGAAAGTATTGGTACTAGTAACCAGGTGACTAAGAAGAAGAAGAAAGGGAAGAAGAAGAAGAAGAAGCAAATTCAGTAGAGGGGCAACCAAGAAACCATTGTTTTGAATGCAACATCTGATTAGAAACCGCCTGTCAAGCCTCACAAATTTCGATATCCATGCAAACTTTGTGTGGGAGACCATATTCTTTGAAATTGTCCTGATATTCCTCAGATATTAGAAGAATGGTCTTCTCGTTCAAATCATCCTATGTCATGAACTTCTAGAGATCATGTTGGTGACACACCATCAACTAGTCGCAGTAAAGATCATGGAAAGAAGGGAAAGGTTAAGTTTCCATGTAGGTTATGTGAAGGGAATCACCCCATTCACCTTTGTCCCTATCTGGACGAAGCCAAAAAAGTGTTGGATAACTGTCCTGCTTCACCTCAATGACTTCCATCTGGTTAGAAGAAACTCTTCCTAAATGCTTCACTAGTTGATGATTTGATTGACCAAAATCAACTGTCAATCGAAACCACTCTCTCTGAAAGTGAATCCTATGAGTCTATACCCAACCCAAATCAACAGGTCAAGGTAACAGTTGACCCGATTTCACCTTCAGTAAATCATACCTTTCCCGAAGGGAGTGAAAATGATAACACTCAGGTTCTTAACAATGTAAACTTTGAAATGGGAACTGATACTGTTACCCGTTTCATAGAGATAGCAAAAAAGTGACATGATTTTGAAAAGGGGTGATGCAGAACGAACATGTTTTTTTTAGAGCATAGTTTTTGGAAGGAATGTCATGGGAAGGATAGTTTTATGTACATTACGTTTTAGAATGGTAGTGATTTTCATGCTGATTTTAAAAAGTGAGTACTCTGCATCACCCCTTTTTTTTAAAAGACTTGTTTTTTGGCTTTAAATTTTATAATGTATAAAATGTAAATAATTATTTTGTAAATTTGATCATTTTTGAAGTGGTTGTTTTCTTCACATTTTCTTGTTTTTTATTTTAATTTTAACTTTTTTTTTTAGTGAGGTTTTTATTGTTTTGCATTTTTAAATTAGGAGGTCGATATTTAGAATTTTCGATATTCTACATATTTACACATCCTTAATTAATTTTTCAATCCACATGAAATAATTATTTCTAAAAAACAATATTTTTTAACAATGGACATAAAAATAACCATTTTTAACATAAATATAACTAAAAAACTACATGTTTTTATAGTCTTTTGCTAGAATTGACTTGTCAAAATCAAAATTATTATACGAAAATTTTAACTAAAAATGGTTAAACAATAGTTTTTTTTATGAATTTCATGTCAAAAAAATAATAATAATCACTTTTTTTTCAAAAAATAATGATTAACTTAAAAATTAATGTGAAAATCATATCTTAGAAATATTGAAGGCATAACAACCTTAATTGAGTGTTTATTCTTCTCATAAAATGTCAAAGTCAAAACATTGCAAAGCTTTATTTCCAAGCATAACTTAAATTTAATTAACAATGTCATGTAATCCAAACTCTTCGTCCTCTGGGGTTTCATCATTGTCTTCTTCCACAATATTTTCTACTTCCTTTTGCTCATTTTCCTCTTCTAATGGATCTTTGGTGTCTGTGAATCTCCCAATGTATGTCTTTCCAAAAATTCCATGTAATGGTGGGTGGGGTTCCTTTGCCTTTTTTCCCACACATGATTCACTAAAGTCCCCTTTCTTCAACCTAATTGCTTGCATTGCATCAGGAAAAAATTGAAAAGCATTAATTCTTTGCTAATGAAAGGTTGAAATGTTTAGAAATTTTCTTGAATAACTATTTCAAATACCATTTATGAAAAGATGGTAATGAAAGCACATAGAACCAATAAATAAGATTTCAAAAGTGCAAGAGAATGTTATTGCTTGGTGAACAAATCTCTAGTCTCTCTACAAACAAGTTACACCAAAACCATAAAAAAAAAACTAAGTAAGTTATTAAACCTTCCTAATTTTAGTTTATTAGGCATATGTCACTATGTGTTAAATATCATAGTCTAAAAATAAAATAAGTAACTTTCACCTCAAACTTACATTGAAAAGAAACATTAATATAAATGATCCAATTTCAATTGAGAACAATAGTTTATTATGAAGAAAACAAAAAGAAAAAACCCTTCTAATTCTAATTGAAACAAGGAGAAAATTTCAATCTAAAAAACTCAACACCCATATCTAGATACATTATCACCGCATCCCTTTAACTACAAATCAAGCACTGGAGAAAATTTTTAATATAAAAACCTGAGCAACCATATATAGATACATCAACACCCCATATTTTTGAGTAAAAATCAAGCACTCCTCTCTGTACATTAAAAAGGAGGGATGAATCAATCTATCTTGGTTTATGAGGAGCAATGAAATAATTTTTTTTTATAATCTTCTAGTTTAGATCAAGTAAATAAAAAGGTGTAATAACTAATCATTTAGTTTGGGTTGTTGTTTCTAAAAGGGTATGGCCCAAAGCTTAATTATGTCCAATGTCACTTCATAATATAATGATATGTAAGAAAGATCTCTTCCACTTGAATTAATAAGACACTAGAAACCTCACATACTCAAAACAAACCTATTGAAAACCAATTTGATAGTCAAAACAAACATACAAGAGAATGTAAAAATGAACATTTGAGTATACTCAAATCTTGAAATTTGTGGTCCCAATTCATAATTCTTTATTTATTTCTATCTCATCATACGTTAATTATTTTAGCAAAAGAAAAAGACACCTACATTTCTATCTTATTCGGAGTTCATTATTTTGGAAAAAAGAAAGAAACCTATGTGTTCATCTAGAACATGGAGAAGAAGTAAACCGTGTTAGATTGTCTCTTTTTCTTTCACAATACACACCAATAACCACTCTTTTTAGCTTGCCAAGATTATTTATCATCGAAAAATATCTGACAATGGAAGATTGGCAAATATTGTGTCATACACAATGATTGGAAAATATTGTGTCATACCCAATTAAAAACAGGATGGGAAGAAAACAAATAGATGTGGGAGATCCATGGGTGAAAAAGAAAAGTCATAAATACTAAACATATTGCAGATTTTTATAATTTCTTGCAAACCTGGCATAGATGCCTAATCTATGCATCATGAATAAGAGATTTGGATAGGTTATAATTCTAAGCTTAATAGAATTGTCAAAACTTGTGACTTTACAAACTCCTTTTTGTTTGGGCACAAGAAGGTCCTATAAAACCACAAGCACTTCTACCTTATTAGTCATGATGATGCCAAAATCAATAAACATATTATAAACATTTTCTTCCTTATGTCACCTCCTCAACGCCCATGTCACTTTTAAAAAAAGAATGTATTTTCAATCAACTCAACATCATTTTTATCAAAATTCAATATTCTCACAAAATGAATCACTTTAAACATTTATACCAATTCAATTTTCAAAATTAATAAAACAAACTCAACTAATTTAATAATGGTGAATTGTAATATATAAAAAGAACTCACTACAGATCATCCACTACCAATGTTAATCAAGTGAAGAAAAAAACGCTATAATTCATCCAAACACAATTAATTTTATATTTATTAAAAAAAATCAAAATTATATATGTTCAAGTCTACATGTGAAATTCATTTATATGATTAAGACTTGCTTACACACTTGTTTCCCTTGTAATCAATTCATCTCAACAGAATTATCAACGAAAACAAATCTTATCTGTGCAAAGAGATAAAAGATAAGCTTCTTTGAAAAACTTTTTTATTTCCACCAAGTGATTTGTCTATTTATCAATTTAATAATGATGTGTGGAATTAAACCATATCAATTTATTAGAAACTATTGAAATTTTTATTTATTAACACCAATCTAGTCAAAATGATCCCAAATCTCCCAAAAACGATTGTTTTAACCTCATGCATTCAAACAAAATGAGCCTAATAGACCCTAAACAAAATGAATTAAGTGAGTTGTTGACTCAACCTAACAAACCCTAACTAACATAGCCTGATCACATTCCAACTTCAAGTCATTAACTAAAATAGTCGAAAGACCCTCACCCTATATCTCAAGTCTTGAAGCACTTGGTTGCCTTCATTTACCAAACATTGCTTGCCTACATTTGGACTTGATTTGGTTTATTACAATTTGCTTAGCCAAAGAGAGCAGGGAATCCATTTGTGATTATTACAGATTTGCAAATGGAAAATGCAAACTATTTTATTCAATCAACGAAGAATTGCAAATTGCAAATTACAGATTTGCAAATGAAAAATATAAACTATTTTATCTCATCAGAACATAATTGCTCAAATTAAAGTCATCTATTATGATCAATTTATCAAAAATTTGTGTCATCCATTATGTTTAATCTATCAAGAAGTTTCAAAATTTTAAACTCAAGTCATACATCATGTTCAACCTATCAAAAGTTGTTTACTTCAAAATTTATAATTTATGTATCAATTTTCCCTATGTTTATTTTTTATATAACATAACATATAAGAATATTTTACAAAGATCCCAAAATCCAGGTCTGACTACTTTGATTATTAATCAAATGTAAAACCAAAATATATTGTTTTGTTTAAAACTCGATCTCGTAGCAGATGTTTCCATCAGAATCGACCTTAATTTCTTGAATACACTCATCTAATTCTGACAGCTCCAGCTTCTCCCCGACGCTAGTAAGAATATGATGGAGTTCCTTGGCAGAAATCTTGTTGGTGCCCTCTTTATCAAGGGCTTTAAAGGCATCCCTGAGTTGAACATGGAAGCTCCCTCCCTTCAAGTTTTGTTTCATCACGTCCACGAAGCGAGGGAAGTCGATGGTGCCATTGATCTCTTCATGTTTAATGATCTCTTTAAGCTCTGCCTGAGTGGGATTCTCCCCAGGGATCGCATCACGGTTCCCAGTTCGGCCGCCGTAATGTACCCATCACAGTCGGTGTTGAATAGGCTGAACGCCTCCTGCATTGGAGCGATCTGCTCTTCACTTGAGATCAAAATTGAACTTTTACTAAAAAACTATTTTGTTTGTTCCTGCCAAAATTAATTAACATCAAAATTCCATCTGAAATCTGCTTAATATCGTATTGGATTCCCAGTAAGCATTGTTTGGGGCAATTCGTAGCAGATGGGGCAATTCTGGGCATCCAATATGATATTAAGCAGAGAAATCCTAGCCTTGCGAAAGATCTGCGGTGATGGCACTGCTGGGAATTCAACTAGGGTCGCCTTGGGTGTTATTGCAACAGGGGGCAATGTCAATGCTGGTGCCAGAGAGGCTAAGCCCATCAATACCGTGACGAAAATGAATATGACTCTAACCTGTGTTGCTGCATAGTCTAATGCGTAAAGACAATGAACCTGTGTTGTTGCGCATATAATTTCGTACTGACAAGTCATGATAGTGAACTCCATTGTTTGTTCGCCGAGTCTTCCCATAGAAAACATGTTTCTTTATCCCTCTTATGCAAAGTTTTTTACATTCATTTCTGACATTTCTTTGGCATTTTCCATGATTTTCTGCAAATATCCTTGTTGTTAATAGTTCGTCGATCTGGACTGCCATGTCCACTATTAGTAATTGTCATCTGCAACATTCACAGTACTATGCGACATATTCTGTTTTTCTCATCAAATCTGAAAAAGAAGTGCAGAACGAAGTCACTAAATCTCTAGAATGGAATTTGCTTACATGGTAATGAAATGAGCCTGGAAATGGTTAGTGAGTAGATCTATAGGTCTACCTACTCGACCCTCTCCAGGTCTTCTCATTAAATCTGAAAGTGGTGGGAGTTCTGGTGCCATTTGAGGAACTGGTGCATAAAGGTACATTCCTTTCTTCCCGTGACCTACTAGAAGAGGCCTCCTCAGTGTTACAACTACGTTGAATCTACTACCTTCCATTGCAAGGGAAAGTTCTTCGTGTGGCTACCTACTTGAAGAGACGAACAATCGAGATTTCCAAAAAGAGAAATGATAATGAGAGATATTGAGAAATCAGTAGGTGTTAAGAAAATGATGAATTGTTAAAGGACGAGAAATAAATTAAAATTGCCCATTAGAGGAGATGTGGGAATGAAGGTAATTAAAATTATTATAGAGAAAGTTGTCATGAGGCACCTTATCAAAAAATAGGTTAAATGAGAATCTTTATGAAGGTGGTCAGAAGATAATTCATTTGATGTCCTCGAATATGTCAAAAAATTCCACATTATAATGTAAGAATGACTCTCATTCAAATTCAAAAGTAAGAAGGATATTGAAATTATTCTAATAACTTGTTGGTTTGAGGGTCTATTATGATATTTCTAACATGTTGGAGGTCAATGTTCAATCCTCAAACTAGACCCTTCTTCATACGACTGGTTTGGATGTTGTTTCTTGGTCTCTTGATGGAGATTTAGATGAGAGATATATTGGAAATTATTGGACATGGACTTCATTGGAATACATCAACCTTGAATAAGAGTATTAAACCATGGTGGATAGGATATTTATTCAACTATTAGTTGATTTGGAACTCCATCCAAAGGACATATCCATGTGATGGGGAAAATAAATATTCAATCAACATTTGGACTATTGGAAAGTTCCTTTTAGATGATTGATATTCCATGGCACAATATTTTAAGAGGTGTATTGCGAAAATAAGGAAATATGGGTATGATAAAATAAGGGGGTGGAAGCCTAAGAAAACCTAGAAGTGCTAATATCTAAGAAGAAAAAAGAGGATGGGACAAAACCAATGTTCAAGATTCAAAAAGAAGGTAATGAAATAAGAATAGAGGAGGGCGGAAATTTGATTGTCATAAATGGTGAAAATGTCAAATATTTATTTATTCAAGAGAAAAGAATTTGAAGAGCCCATAAGCATCTTAAAAGGAAGCTAGATACAATAAATCAATGAAACACAATATGATTTATTAGTCTCGTAAATCCATTCTTTGTCGATTTTGGAATATGGTGAGAATTCCATGGATAAACCCATAGATTATACAACATGGGAAATCGATTTGGATATTTTAAAGATTACACATACACCTACTGATTTCTCAGTAAGTGTAGTCTCAATCTAATTGCCAGGCAGTTTTGTTTTATTTTGATGAGTTAAATTGCATTCTATTTTGATCAATTAAATTGCATTGTAGTTTTGTTTTATTCATGTAGGTTTCCCATTTATTTACTGTAGTTTCTGGTGAGTATAGTTTGGAACATCTTTTCCTCACTCTGATAAATATTTGATTTAGGATCAAACATAATATGATATAATTATATAACTGAATAATAAGAAAATAATCAAATTAATGACTAAATGTCAGAAATAAGATAGTTGGTAATAGGGTGTGTTGTGAAGTCATTAGGGTTATTATTGACTCCTTAAATATGACTCAAGGATTTCTAAAAGTATTCTTCCAATATTAATGAGTTTCTATGTCTACAATGTAATCACCACAATGAAATAATAAGCATTTACTACCAACTAGATGTTCATAGTCCCATAAAAGGTTTTTATATCCCTCGTTACTTCCCCATTGGGGTGCTTTTCATTTATTTTATTTCTCCCTTTTCTTTTATTTAGATATGAGGATGGGTAACATCTAATTGATAATAGTGGGGGAAGCAACGCACTGAATAACCATATTAATAGGGGTGTCTCCTTATATTGGGTGTAAATTCTTGACCTATTTGACTTTTTAGAATTGTTGCCAAGGGAAATGTATTTGTGCTGTTGTTAAGATATTTGCAGTGAATTTGATAAATGTAATCCTTTCTCAGTGGTAATTGATGTTAATGGAGGTCCAAACTTAGTTTGCTCATTTTTGTTGTGTTTCCCATTGTGTTATTAGCGTCCATGTGCTCCTCATGAGTCACCTACAACAAAATAAGACAAACACGAAATACCATGTAACTATATTTAAAACGCCATCAAAGTTATTATTGTGGTTCATAAGATAACAGTGACAGTGACCTTCCTTTAAAGGTTTGGAAAGAAATTAAAATAGATTATTATTATGGCCTTAGATACTCTAATCAAAGTAAATCGAGTGGTCGTAGGTAGCTCATCGTATTCTCCCTACATGTGGAGAATGATTTCACTGATGATGCATTATTAGGATTGTGATTGACACTAGAGTTATCTTCAGGGAACTTGCTTGTTTTTTCCAATTATTTCATTCTTGAGAGAAAATCCTCTGGCATCTAGGTTTGGGATTTATTGATAGCAAATGAAGTTATCCTACCTTCATTTCTCGGGAACACATTTATGATGGAGTGATAAGGAGGGAGTAATAAGGTTCTGGAGGTGTAACTGAGTTGCTTTAGAACAAATGAAACTTGCTTCTAGGATTCCTTGTGAACTGTTTGTGAATATATTTTATGGAGAGGGTGATCAGTTTAGCGAGGGTCATTAGAGGAGATTCACTGTAATCTGACTCCAGTTCCTCTTTTTAGTGAAATCCTGGCCTCCTATGAATTTGTCATGCTCAAAATTAAAATAAGGATAATCAGGAAAATGTGCTTGATGTGATATGGTAAATTTGTCCATCTATGTTTAGATGTAATAGCCATGGTATGTAATGGTTGAAAACATGTTGAATTTATACTTAGGAAAGAAAAATGATATTCTACCAAAAACATTAATGTGTTTTTTTCCTCATAAACAACTTTGTTTGGCACATAAAAATTTGGTTTTACTAGCATTTTTTAAAAAGTTTGAAATTTGACCCTAAAAAAAATCATTGTTCCAGTATCAACACTTTTTCGTTTTGAAGCTATATTTTGCATGAAAATTTCATATAAATTTCGTAGTCACTGCCATTTTTAAAACATGTTCAAAATTAACCCCTAAAAAATAAAATCATCGTTCCAGTATACACACTTATCGTTTTTAGCACTGTTTTTGATGTTCTTTTGGGATTTTTTGGCCAGAGTTCCCGTTTCAAAGTTTACATTGTTACAACTATTAGGCAACTTTTCATCTCACACGTGTGGCTGGAAAGGAGGACGAATTTCTGGGCAAATTACAAGACCAAAATTTCAAAGTTGTTGCAGGGTTTGACTAGCGTTGACTAGGCACTTTGACTCATCTTTTACTATGATTTTTATGGGAAATTTTCATTTTTTAGGCCATACTATTTAGCACAAAAAACGAGAATTTATGGGCACTTTGACCTGTGTTGACTGCCGGCATGTTTTACCACAAACCAATTGCAGACTTTGTTAATCAAGGTTGTCATTGATCTCAATATGGCATTGTTTGTGATGGAAATATTGTTATGATGCATGAATAACCCTTTGCCCTAACCTCATGCAAACTCTACGGGAAAACTCTAACCATGAAGATGGTGCATATTCCCCTGCTCTGTTAAACCCTAGGAATGCTTGTTCTTAATGATTCCCAAAATGTATGTCTAGCAATAATGAAGCATGCCAAAACATACCCCAAGTCTATGAACATAAATTCTAGAAACCTAGACGATCGAAGTCCTCAAGAAACCAGGTCGAAGCATGAATCAGATATAGGGTTGGAGCCCTTGGGGTTGGTGCCTTGGAATTGACAAGGTTGGAGCTTTGGAAATCCAAGTTGGTGCTTAGCAAATACAAATTGGAGCCTAGAAGATTGAAGATCGGCGTCTTCATCTAGGGTTGGAGCTCTACATATATTGTACTTTATTTATTGTAAAGAAGAAATTAATAAAAGTATTTATTCTTATTGTTCATTTTGTGTTTTAAATATAAGTGATCTAACTGGTAAAAAGAAATATTGATTCACGCCCCCCCCCCCCAACCAGTATTTCCAACAATTGGTTTCAAAGCCGGTACCTTCACTTAGAGCCTAGCAGCTTGAAGGTTGATCTTTAGAACACAAATGGCAAAGCCAAGGAAGAAAGTCTCCAATCCTCCTAAAGATGTGTCTCCCTCAACCACCGAAATTGAAGTCAATCAATTTGTGAAGTCTACATTATTCAAGGGAAACTTTGATAAATGGGAGGCAAGAATGAGGAATTTCTTAAAGACTCAAGGCATTGAAGTCTGGAAAACGGTGATTACTGATAGCATGATGGACGGAGAATCCAAGGAACATAATACAAGAGCAATAAAAGCAATCTTGAATGGGTTACCTGATTCTACGAAGGCCAATTTTGAAAAATGTTCATCAGCAAAAGGCATATGGGATAAACTTCATAATCTTCACTCAAAAGGAGCGTTGACAATGATCTCTAGTCAAGAAAATTATGGAAAACAAGAAGGAAATCTAGAGCCCATCAAGGAAGGTGAAGATAAGAGTGATAACATTAAGGCTAAAGAAGACCTAAAAGATGAAGAGAATGAAAAAGATTTTGAAGAAGATATCCTCACTAAACTTATGGCTACCATGGAAGAGATTAACAATTTGAAAAAGTTAAATGAGGAACTTAAGAAGAAAGCGCATGTTGGTGGCCAGGACAAGACAAGGAAGGAAGTTGACCTTGTCAAGCTTCAAGTACAAGAAAGAGATGAGGAGCTCGCCGAGATTAAGGAAGAATTTCATCAAAACAAGAGAAAGCATCATGAAGAAGTCATATCCATGACAAATCAACTGGATAAGGCACAAAAACGGGAAGATACCTTGTCAAGCCACCTTGAACAAAGGCACAAGAGTTTGAACAAATTTGAAGCAGTGATTGGTCAATACAAGGAAAAGTTCTCCTCCCTCAGATCTCAACTAGAAGCAAGGAAACAAGTACAAGGAGATGAGAAGGTGATGGAAGCTTTAACATTCATAGAAGGACAAGTTGATGAAGCAGAAAAGGAGAGAAACGTCGTGATATGCCAACTAGAAGAAAAGGATGATGACATCACCAAGTTAAAATCAGAAATCACATCGCTTAAGGCCCAATCATGTGAAGAAACCAAGATGAAGGAAGAAATGGAGATCATTCTATCAAAGAGGGATGAAGAATGCAAGAAAATGAAGGAAGAAATTTTCTTTCTTAAAAATGAAGTTGACTTGCTGAATAAGAACTTGAAGAGTTATCAAACCCTAGATGACATCCTAAGTCATCAAAGGTCTCCGGTTGATAAATCAGGCTTGGCTCTGCAGGTGAATCCTCAAGCAAGAATGATAATGCTTCAAACAACAAGGATGTGAGGAAGCCAGAAAGACATGTTGATGCTCCCAGTTCCAGCAAAGGCAAGGAGAAGAGTAAAGACAACTATGGAATAAATCATACTCCAAGGAGACTTGCAGATGGTGTAAAGAATACAAAAGGCAATGAATATCATCAAAGAATCCCAAGGCAAAAATACTTCAGAAGTACATCAAGGAAATCTTCATCTCCCAGGTACCAAAGTATATTTCTTGGTTATTGATATTCATGTACAAACTTTGGGCACATGGCAAAAGATTGTAGGGCATATCACAAAGATAAATATAATGGTCCTCTTCAATCTTTGAGAAGCAATTTTGCAATTTTGCAAGAAGAAGCCATAAATTCTTATTCATGAACAACATAGAGTGCTTCAAGTGTCATAACATTGGACATATGACACATGATTGTAACTTGACTTGGGAACCTACACAAGCTAGAACAATGCCAGAGAAGAAAGTTACACAACTATGGAGAAAGAAGCAAATACAATCCAAAAGTCTCTTGAACTCTCCAACTAATAACACATGTTGCCCTGATCTTCGACAATCTAAGCATTTGATGGAGAAACTATGCCAAAAGGAAGATCATGCATGGATTTAGGAGGAGCTTATGATGATTAGGCATTCTTGCAGAAGCTATTCATAGATGGATCCTATGAAAACCTTGATGAGTCATTTCTGGACATTAATAGATCATCTCTAAGGAACACTCCATTGAAGAACATAACCCATATTCATCTGATGGACTATTGTTAAGATCTCTTCCACTTAATCATTAAGCATTTAATCTTTCATGAGCTAGAGGACATCATGCAAATAGGGGGAGTTGGTTCATCACATGAAAGAATGTAAGCACATCTATCATGGTCCACATTGCTAGAAATAAGAACACCATTACAAGGGGGGTAACATACCTATGAAGAACTACTATTTCTGAAGAAAGGAAGTAGCTTGACAGGGGGAATACTTGGGCACCTTGTTTGCTATTGATGTCAAAGGGGGAGAGAATGTTGGAAGGGCAAGAATATTGCCATCAATGACAAAGGAGGAGATTGTTAACCAAGGTTGTCATTGATGTCAATATGGCATTGTTTGTGATGGAAATATTGTTGTGATGCATGAATAACCCTTTGCCCTAACCTCATGCAAACCCTACGAGAAAACTCTAAGCATGAAGATGATGCATATTCTCTTGCTCTGTTAAACCCTAAGAATGATTGTTCTTAATGATTCCCTAAATGTATGTCTAGCAATGATGAAGCATGCCAAAACATATCCCAAGTCTATGAACATAAATTCTAGAAACCTAGAGGACCGGAGTCCTCAAGAAACTAGGTCGTAGTCTGAATTGAATATAGGGTTGGTGCCTCAGAATTGACAAGGTTGGAGCCTTGGAAATCCAAGTTGGTGCTTGGAAAATATAGGTTGGAGCCTGGAAGATTGAAGATCGGTGTCTTCATCTAGGGTTGGAGCCCTACATATATTATACTTGATTTATTGTAAAGAAGAAATTAATAAAATTATTTATTCTTATTGTTCATTTTGTGTTCTACATATAAATGATATAACTGGTAAAAAGAACAATTGAAAAGAAATATTGATTCGCCCCCCCCCCCCCCTGCAAATATATCCAACAGACTTTGACCGCAGGCCTCTTCTATGTTTTGACCAAGTTTGACTACTCAAAAGTGCATTGTTTTGATTGTTGTTTGACTAGCAAAGGAGGCCAAATTAGATGACCTTTGACCGAACTACAAAAGGACTATTTTGACCCTTGACCATTGACTAGTTAGTGTACACGCTGCTGAATTTGAATGCAGTTAACTGCAGATTTGATAGGGTTGTTTTGACTTTTTGATTTGGTAAGTAAATTTTGATTTTTTGTACTCTCTCTTTTTTGAACATTTGATATAATCATAAGAAGGCTCGATCAAAGGGTTTTCCCAATCTTGGGGTTTTTCCTTGGCATCCGCCAAATCTAGTGTTCTCTTGTCTTGGCTTGTCTTTTGTATTTTGTTATTCATGTTCTATCTACAATTATTGTCAATGTGATTTATGGTTAATGTGATTGCTATTAAAAAACTAAATTGGAAATTGTCATTGGGTTGCTAAAGGACATTGAAATAATAGTGCTAGGCATATGAGATACCATTGTTAACTAAAATTAAAACATAAATATATGCAAGAAACAAGCAGGAGTGCTACTAAATTACTAGTGTTGTTGTTTATATACATTAGCAAGTTCCATTATTCATTTCAAGAACCAATCAACTAATTCCCCATTATTCATTTTAGGAACCAATCAAGTAATTCCCTCAATGAATACATTAGCATAAACATCATTTATTATATATAATTTATTTCACTTTTTGACATTATTACTTTTGTACATAACATATCAATGTGCTACTAAATTAGCAGTGGCGTTGTTTATATACGTCGCAAGTTCCATTATTCATTTTAGGAACCAATCCACTAATTTGTTGGATACATTAGCATAAACATTATCTATTATATATAATATATTTCACTTTATGACATTATTACTTTTGTACATAACATTTGTTACTCCTGAAATAAACATTACAATGGCTAACTCGTCTTTAACACTTAATGTTATAAGGTAAATAGACGAGATGGTAATACTATGTGCTATGTGAATAAAATGATTCTAAATGATTATGATATACATTACACTGATGACAAGTCTCACAAGATTTTTAATTTCTAGACTCTTAATGTGGGTTTTATAATTAAATTTTAATGACTTGTTCATGTTTACAATTTTATTAAATTTTACTGTCTTTAAAGTTTAGTTGCTACTTAAATTTTGAAATGATTCATGATGCATCATAGAATGATTATGTAGACAATAGTAGATTTAGGTTGATGAGATTCGTTTTTGTGATACACAATGATGACTAGATAGTATTGGATTTTAGTATTTTATTTTATAATTTGAATTTCAAAATTAGTAATAGTTCTAATTTTTATATTTTAATTTATCATTCATGTTTACGCTGAATTACTAAATCCCATTTTTACTTTTATTTTTTTAATAAATATAAAAAATAGTTGTCGCACTTGTCATCTTGTCGTCCCAACCTATCGTCCCCTGAAAATTTGGAGGTGCACTCTTGTTGTCCCAACCTGTCGTCCCCTAAAAATTTGGGGGTGCGCTCTAGCCGTCCCAAAAACTCGTCCCCCCGTCCCCACAACCAATGGAATATAGGATTTAAATCAATGTTAAGTTATAAAAGCAAGGCTAAGGAGTTGTAGAAGACACACCATACAACACTAGCCTCAGGAGAAATGTGATACTTCCAAGTGCTGGATCCAAGGAAGTAAAGAAGGGGAACTACAAGTAATGAAAGGAAACTAGAGATCCAACGCTGCCAAAGAAATCAGTCTAGGGCAGATTGACTGGATCACATATGGGGCATTTGTATTTTTGTATTTTCTCAATTGGGCCATTATCCCAAGATAGGAGCCCAAATAACTTCGGATTATTAATGAAAAAATGTAATTAGGCATGATCGGTTAGTGTCATTGTGAATGAAATCATTATATTTGCTTGCGCTGAATTTTGGTGTTAAGAACCTAGTTGTGATAGGTTTACAGGAAATTTAACAAAAATCAACTCTCCAAAATGATTAACGTTTTAGTTCCATAAAGCAAAGGCATGCATAATGATAGGACATTAACTAGCATTTGCACCAAATGTTGCAAAGAAAACGTGGTAAAGCATAAATTTGAAAAGAATAGTGAGATATAGAAGATCATTGAATATAAAAATTAGTAAACAAAATATAATAAATTGTTGGGGCAATTCTATAAAGTTTTACAAACAAATTCATTGTTTTTGTAAGCCATAATCACCCTCTTTAGGTAAGGTATGAAATATTTTTTTATTAGGAGGACACTGAAAATTTTGAAGAGACATCTATGAAATTGTTTGATGTACTTGTGGCGAGCGAGACACTGAATTATAATAGAAATAATCTTTCCAGTTAAAAAATAACAGCGGCAATGTGTGCTCCTGTAGACTTTTGTAATAACCTTGCACAATTTTAGTTGTAATGACTTTCTCAAGGATGAAATGCAACTTTACAAGGAGTAAGCAAAGGGTAAAACCATATGATGCCCTTATAGCATGCCCTTATGACCCATGGCATCAAATTTGCAAAGGAAGAAAATTAATACCAATGAATTACTATTGAGATTTCCCAAAATATTCACTGATTTGCAGAAATGAAGGATCACAGGAAATGAAATTGATTAGCACACCAATAAAATGCCGAACTAAGTAAACTATCAATTCAAGAAAATTGATACGTGCTTTAATATCTCAATGCTACTCTGTGTCAAACCAAAAACCAAAAATACAGTGCAAGAAAGAGAGCAATAACACACGGCATAGAAATAAAAATTTACCCTTGAAACTAAATGCTGGAAAACCAACAACAATAGAAGGGTTGCTCAGCTCTTCGAGCAATAACACACGGCATAGAAATAAAAATTTACCCTTGAAACTAAATGCTGGAAAACCAACAACAATAGAAGGGTTGCTCAGCTCTTCATGAATTCGGAAAATGCAGAGTACATGATTTGCCTATATTTATAGGCACCCTTGAGTGGGAACTTGAACAACTACTAGGTGATGATCTCTTTCATTCTACTGGTGAAACTCTTGTCCTTTTGGATCAATCGATCTAAGTTAGGTTCATCATGTCCAAAACAATACACTGGGCAATGTTTGTTGGGCTAACCAAATTCAAAAGTATCAAAATACTTGTCGTGTCGAGGGAATCAAGAGAAATCAGATAACATAGTGAATAACAAAGAAGCAAACTGAACAATTGACAAAGATTTCAATTTAGAGCACCTACCTAGTTTTTTATAAATTAATTTAATTGGGCGTTCAGTCTATCTCTTTATATATATGGAGTGCATACACAGGTACGCAATGAGTTCTGTAAGTGCAATTTTTCTATGCAATATGCGATGTACCTGTTACAAATCCAGGGTAGATGATAAAATTGTCTCTAAGATCGAAATCTCAACCCATCTCGTAAAGGGTATCGGCAAAAGTTTTATTTTGTTTCTAACCGATCTTAATCCATACCAAGTGCATTCGGATCCGTCATTCATCACGGGGTGAATCTAATGGTACTGATGTTATGAATGGAGATTCTGATGAAGATATCGATGAAGGTCGAGCAACTAAAACAGATGCTCTGTCCGGACTGCCTATTATTGTGAGAACACATGAAAATGAACTTTTAAGATTGAAAATCATGATGAGCTCATTTTTTAATTGGTTACCATAATTGTCACAATATTTATGTGTTTACCCCATGGCCAATAGAGTGAGTGCCCAAGCTGTTATGGAGGAAGCAGCACTGGAAGCCAAGCTCTGGGCACCCCAGATCTGGAGATGATGGAGTCCTAAAAGGCATGAAGCAACTTCTACAATTGCAGTTATCAAAGCAAAAATAACCATGAAACTCATTGCTTCATTCCCCACTAGAAAATAGATTGGAGAAAACCCTAGAGAAAGAGCTCTTCCACAACCTACAAGTCAATCATGTAGTCATTTAGCAACCCACTTCATCATATATTTAGCCCAAAAAACAAACTAAGTATGGAAGGAAAAAGAAAAATTGTGATTCATCTAGAGATTTATGTGAACCTTGAAATAATAAAGTTCAAAAATGAAAAAAATACTTGAGACACAGTGGCAACAACTGATATATCCTGACACCATGAACATGTCCTCATGTGCTTCCAAACCACCCGAAAGAAACCCCATGTACACAGACAAACCACAACTGCAGCCTCTCGTCAACTTGAATATTGAAAGCATGCCAAATTGATTATCTGTCTTCAATGCTTCAGAAATGTCTCAAATATCAACTCTAGATCTGCCAGTTACTTATGGTGATTCGGTAGATTCTAATGACGATATTGATGAAGGTCAAGAAACTAAAACACATGCTCTGTCCGAACTGCCTATTAGTGTGAGAACACGTGAAAATGAACTTTTCAGATTGAAAATCATGATGAGCTTATCTTCTAATTAGTTACCATAATTGTCACAATATTTATGTGCTTACGCCATGGCTAATAGAGTGAGTGCCCAAGCTGTCATGGAGGACACAGCACTGGAAGCCAAGCTCTGGGCACCCCAAATCTGCAAGTCAATCATATAGTCATTTAGCAACACATTTCTTCATATATTTAGCCCAAAAAACACATATGGAAGGAAAAAGAAAAATTGTGATTCATCTAGAGATTTATGTGAACCTTGAATTAATAAAAGTTCAAAAATGAAGGAAAAAAAAAACTTGGAAACAGATTTTAGTGAACAGTAAAGATTTTATAAAATGTATCAGTTTGTCATATTGTAAATGCACCAGAAAAACAATATGTATATTTAATAAGAAATTAGTAAGTACCAGTATAGTAAGTGTGGTAAAGGGTGTCATTGAGAGCACATCTAGCAATAACACCCACAACATTAGCAGAAAACCCGTAAGAGACTTCACCAACATTAGCAGAAAACCCGTAAGAGACTTCACCACTCCCAATGCCATGATAATTATAAAACTATAGCTGCTTTACAAACTATAAGTACTAACAAAATGGACTTAATTTGGAGATGGAAAATGACCAATTACCAATATATACCATGCACTAGATTCATAATTTGCAAAGGATGAGAGGATGAGATCAAGCTAACAACAATGGTGGCTGGAGATTTTCTAGACTGCCTATTAGTGTGAGAACACGTGAAAATGGTCATGAACTTTCTGGCATTTTAGATGCCACTAGAATTGATGTCTGCGTCCAACATCTGCCAACAGGTCAACATTCCTCCATATTAGGTGCAAAAATAAAGATAGAAGAAATGACGAAACTCAGATTTCCTTTATAGTAAAAATCAGTTAGCTACAGAAAGGAATTACATACCTGCAAAAAGAACCCGCTGACGCTTAACCCACAGATCTCAAACCCTACGAAAGCTCACATGGCCTTCAATATATCATCGACCCCGCTGAAGGTAAACGACCCGCCTTCCTCTAAATTGAGCATTTTAACGACCCCATTGTCCACCAGTAACGAGTACCTGCTCAATCGCACACCTAAACCCACTGCCTTATCGCTTAAATCGACATAAACCTCGATGGCCTTAGCGAATTTCCCATTGCCATCAGAGAGCAGCAGAACTTTGCTATTATCTCCTCCAATCCCAAGATAATCCGCCCGTGCTTTAAGCACGAAGGATGCCTTAGTTTACGGCAACGCAAGTGATTAAATCCACGCCTTAGCCCTGAACTCGTCCACCCTCTTAATGAAGGCGAGGACATGCTTTTGAGAACAAGTCAGAGTGAAGGCTCCCAGAACTGCAAGGAGGATGAAGGAGAGGAGGTCTAGAAATCCTATAAATATGATATGTGTTATGCTACACTATGAACTAGTCACCGCTGGGCTCGGATGCTAAGTCGTAGCCATGCTCCTCTCCTGGATATCCATTGGCTTGGCTCTCGGCTTTGTTCTCAGCTCCTTAGCGAGGAGGCAGCCCACACCGACTCCATGACCCACATAGCTGCAACAACAATGTAAAGACTTAGCTCCTCTATTCTTTGTTCGGTAGCCTTCCTTCTTTTCCTTCTCCCGCAGGGACATTGGCTGAGCTCCTAGCTCTCTTCTTGGTGAAGAGGCAACCCACACTAAGTCCACCCACAACTTTGAACATAGCTGCAACAACAAAATCAACCCCAGCCCACACCAACTCCACGGCTCACTGCAACTCGCAGCTACAACTATGTTATGTGGAAACAAGTGACCATAAGCTTGACGTGTGAACCGCTTTGAAAAAAATCGGTTAATATGCCATGGAACAAGAGCACGACCTGTCCTCTCGTCTCCTGTTCAAAAGAATCAACCTCTCATGTACAAAAGAAATCAGTAAGATTGCAAAGAATAATCACTGTCCTACCTTGTAAGAAAAAATTGGTGCACACTTCAGAGAGTGATCTGTCCTTCGTGGTACAAAAGAAATATCAATAAGAGAATAACATAAATATCAATAACAAAATAAAAGAATAAAAGAAATATCAATAACAGAAATCCTATGAAAGTAATATCATAGAATAAGTCAAGTTGTAGATTGCAAGTTCCAACAAAAACATATATGAAAGAACATGCCTTGAGACAATGAAACAACAGAAACCATGGATTTAGAAATATCAATAACAGAATAACATAAATATTAATAATAGAATAAAAGAAATATCAATAACAGAAATTCTATGAAAGTAATATCATAGAATAAGACAAGTTGTAGATTGCAAGTTCAACAAAAACATATCTGAAAGAACATGCCTTGAGTCAATGAAACAAAATAAACCATAACTTTAAGGAAAAAGTCCTAAGCAGTGTTATAATGCATCAACTATAATCTTTGGGCATTGATGGCATCAAATGATGAAGAAGAATGCCTGTCTTGAATCTTGATTTTGATATAGCTATTTGCCTCTAATATTAAACAAGAATTTTGCACAGGAATTCAGTGTGAAGAATTTAGAATCATATGGCTCATCCTAACATATTTACAATCTATATGCTTCAATCAACCATTTCATTTGTCATGAAAGTAAAATGAAACTAATCAGATTTATTAGAAAAAACAATTAAGATGTACCAGTGACATCTTCATAAAATTGATCATACTTCTTGAAAAATCATATAGTCAGTAAAAAAAACCCAAATACTAAATAGCATGATACTTAACAGAAAAAAATTCATATACTGATCCATGAAAGAGTGGATGGAGCTAAATCCAAATTATGCTCAGGAACTAAGGTCTTTCTTGCAAATTCAACAAAAGATTTGAACCCTATAGCTTAGAGTTCATGTGGATCAAGAACAACATTGTAATTATATAGTTCATGTGGATCAACAACAACATTGTAAAAACTGTAAGACCTGTTTGAGTGAGCATTCTGTTACTCTTTTACTGTTGCCAAGGTTCCCAATGATAAAGATGGCACTTCAGGCGGGAAAAAAGATAAAAATGCCACGAGGAAAAAAAATTGACATGGAACACCAGATATTAAGCACTACGAAGTCAAGCCTTTTGATCTCTACAGCCTAGGGGAGACTTTTGAAAAGTGAACAAAGTAAGAATCAAATCCATGATCTGCCCCTGGCAGCCAGGTCGCTTCACCACTGAGTTATATCATCCATTCTATGAAAACTGTGCCATTTTTACAAGTTGGGCTTCAATAACCATGCATATCTTCCAAACCATGATGAATATTGGAAAACTATCTAATGATTTACTAATGCTCCTTAATCCATAAGACTGATATTCCATACTCATTGCTTCTGCTGAAATTCAATAAGCTCTAGAGGTGTAGTTCCACTTTGTCAATTGCAAAATGTTTCTGTAACCTTCATTGAATACATGACTCAACCATGGCCATGTAGTTCTTGACAGAATAACCGTTGTAGCATGAGAAAATATTCTTAGTACTGGAACTCAAACGACCATCATCCAAAAAAGGTTTATACAGTTCTTCCTCTATTTCTTCAACATTGGTGATGTGTGTAACCACTTTGACCACTTTGAGGACTGATGTTGAAAGAAATACACTGCCAGGGACTATTGTCAATGCAAAAATTACATCAAAATAAAGAACACTATGTTGAAAGAAATCCACTGCCAGGGACTATTGTCATTACATCAAAATAAAGAACACTATATGTATAAGGGTTTGCAGGTATGAACCTAGTGAATACAGAGATCATTTTTTTATGATCTAATAGAGTTATAGAAACTTTGGATGTGTTGTAGCTTTGACCTTCTCATGTCCGACTATTGCCCCAAACATAATCCATTAAAGTGCTTGAACTAGTGTATACATTATCTTGAGGATAGGCCTTTTTCTCAAGGTATAGTCTTCCATCTCCCCAAAATTACAGTTCCAGAAACCGATGTTGATAAGGATGACAATTTTGTATTGAATACATGGAGCCACCAACACATATCTTAGCCACCCCAAAATCTTGAAGCATAATACTCATTCCCTGCTAATTGATAACAAGACTATGAGCTGCGACTAAATCTGATGAAAATAAGATTTCTAATCTACTTGTTTCCTGGTTCCTTCATATTCACACCACAACCAGAATTAGAAGAAGGAGGATGTCTAGGGTTCAAAGAGGATTTGGATTTTCACCAACCGATGTCGAATCTATCTATGAGGCTGCGTCCTCAAATCATGGTTCCCATCAGATAGAATTTTCCAAGATTTTAGGCAAGCTTAAAACAGTGAATTCAAGTAAAGTAAATAAGTTCATGCAAATAAATGGAAAATAGGTGGAGGGAGGAGGCTAATACGAATTTAATGAACAATAAAACATCAATGAGCCATAAGGCAAGGTTGAAGGAAGCATAAGAGCAGAAAAAAGCATAGCATAGCGGAAATAAATACCTGGGATTAGAAGAAAAGCAGCCCTGTAGTTGAGCGTTGAGCAGCAATGATGTCCATGACCCAAAAGAGCGTTGAACAGCATTGATCTCCATGACCCAGAAGAGTGTTGAGCAGGTAAGTTGCGTCTTTGAAGCTGTTGCTCCAATAAATGATCAATTATAGTGTGGAAATCCTGCAAGGCTTGATATATATAACCAAGGTTGCTTCTTATCTAAGATTTTGGACTTCCTTTCAACGGATATTTTGCATAATAGCATTTCCATGCTTTTGTTCCCTTTTGAACCGTTAACAGCTTTTCCATGCTTTTCCTTCATTTTGAACCGTTAACGAGAGGTAAGGGACGTTTTCCCTTCACTTAATTTTATCCATCTCATCTCTCTTTAACTGAATTAACAGAATTTTTTTAAATTGCTACCACGTCACCCCACAGCATTACTAATCTAGTCAGCTTGCACAAAGAAATTTCACTACTAATCTAGTCAGCTTGCACAAAGAAATTTCAAGTTAAAAAATATTTTGGCATGATGATGCATGCTTTCAGAATGTTAGCTTTTGTGATTCAGTGTTATGCCTGTTTTTGGTGTTATATATATATATGTGAATTCATGCCTTTCTGGTTTTTGTTTTTCTGTGATATAGGGAAAAATTTGGCAGTAGATATACAGATTTTTCTGCACATATATGTGAAGAGGAGGTTTGAACTTTGAACTTTGGACCTATTTGATTGATAGATCTACCAAGTCTTTCATTGGAAACATGCTTTAAAGTATGGAGTTCCACGCCAATATCTGCAAATCTGTTTTCCAATCTGAAGTTCTTATACCAATATGCAAGTATATCTCTATATTTGTCAAGACTGGTATATACTTTTCTCGGTTGCTCTGGATTACATAGTATGAGAAATAAATGTTTTTCTGGTATTTCAATTATTGTTTAAATATCTGGATGAGAGGACTATGCAAATTACTTTGTATATATATATAGAGGTATGGAGATTAGATTATTCACTTTTGTATTTAAGAGTGTGAAAATGATGAGGTTCTAGTCCAACTTCTGTGCATTTTTCTTTTTATGAACTTCCAAGCATCTTAGCAATGATTATTGTTAATTCTTCACTGTGACACTGCACCTAATAATTTAATTTTTGATGTGAAACCTGTTCATTTATAAAGGATGGTATCTATTTTGTTCTGATTAGCATATTTATAAATTTTATCGATCATTGTCGTTGCCTCATGATTTATGAAAGATATGAAGTTTCAATTTGGAAGGCATACGTTGGTCCGTGTGCATATTTTTAGTTCTGTCCTGATTATGTGTTTTGTGCGTTGCCATATATAAAAATTAAATCCTAATTTAGAAAGTGCATATTTACCCATATTTATAATAATGATTATTTGGCATGTGTGTATTGTCCAGGCATCTCCATATTTTTTCATAGTATATTCTTACTTTGTTACTGAGAAAGGTGAAACATCCAATGTTGGTGTAGAGCTCATTTAGGATTTTCCATTTTTGGGTTCTATATTTTTATATTTAATTAGTTATAATGTGTATGCATTTTTGTAATTGAATTCTCTGCACTGCAATGAATAAAGGTTACACAATGGAAGGAATATGTCTAGTGTTCAAAACCACTTGCTTTTCCTACTGCCTTATGCAGAAAGGGTTCTCTTGAATCTTCAAAACAAAAATCGTTAACAAAACCACTTGCTTTTGCTACCCTGTCTTATGCAGAAAGGGTTTTCTTAATCTTCAAAACAAAAATCGTTAACAATTCAATTGAATCTCAACTATTTTGTCTGATTAAGCATATTTATAAATTTTATCAACCATGGTTGTTTTCTCATGATTTATGAAAGATACGAGGTTTTTCTCCGAAAGGCATACGTGTGTCCGTGTGCATATTTAGACTCAACAAGTACTGGTAAATAAACAATTATGAGGTAAAATATTTTTAATTCATTTGATTTATTGGGAGAAAAGGAAATTTATCATTTTTTAACTTTCATATGATTTTCATTCCCCTTTCCTTCCTAATTACAACCCCTCATTATGCTACAATATGCATACCATATCAACTACCTTAATCGTATCCACAACCTTATTTAACGTACACTGTAAGATTTCTCACTTTTTTTTGTAGTTTCATGAATGGTTAAGACCCTATCACAATTTGCGATAGATCATAAAAAAGAAAGGACAACATGTGAAATGTTTTACGGTAGTTTGAGGTTGTGGTGTGAATATGAAGGAACCAGGAAACAAGTAGATTAGAAATCTTATTTTCATCAGATTTAGTTGCAGCTCATAGTCTTGTTATCAATTAGCAGGGAATGATTATTATGCTTCAAGATTTTGGGGCGGCTAAGATATGTGTTGGTGGCTCCATGTATTCAATACAAAATTGTCATCCTTATCAACATCGGTTTCTGGAACTGTAATTTTGGGGAGATGGAAGACTATACCTTGAGAAAAAAGGCCTATCCACAAGATAATGTATACACTAGTTCAAGCACTTTAATGATGTTTGGGGCAATAGTCGGACATGAGAAGGTCAAAGCTACAACACATCCAAAGTTTCTATAACTCTATTAGATCATAAAAAAATGATCTCTGTATTCACTAGGTTCATACCTGCAACCCCTTATACATATAGTGTTCTTTATTTTGATGTAATGACAATAGTCCCTGGCAGTGGATTTCTTTCAACATAGTATTCTTTATTTTGATGTAATTTTTGCATTGACAATAGTCCCTGGCAGTGTATTTCTTTCAACATCAGTCCTCAAAGTGGTCAAAGTGGTTACACACATCACCAATGTTGAAGAAATAGAGGAAGAACTGTATAAACCTTTTTTGGATGATGGTAGTTTGAGTTCCAGTACTAAGAATATTTTCTCATGCTACAACGGTTATTCTGTCAAGAACTACATGGCCATGGTTGAGTCATGTATTCAATGAAGGTTACAGAAACATTTTGCAATTGTCAAAGTGGAACTACACCTCTAGAGCTTATTGAATTTCAGCAGAAGCAATGAGTATGGAATATCAGTCTTATGGATTAAGGAGCATTAGTAAATCATTAGATAGTTTTCCAATATTCATCATGGTTTGGAAGATATGCATGGTTATTGAAGCCCAACTTGTAAAAATGGCACAGTTTCCATAGAATGGATGATATAACTCAGTGGTGAAGCGACCTGGCTGCCAGGGGCAGATCATGGATTTGATTCTTACTTTGTTCACTTTTCAAAAGTCTCCCCTAGTGCTTAATATCTGGTGTTCCATGTCAATTTTTTTTGAAGATTAGGAGAAGCCTTTCTACATAAGACAGGGTAGCAAAAGCAAGTGGTTTTGTTAACGATTTTTGTTTTGAAGATTCAAGAGAACCCTTTCTGCATAAGACAGTAGGAAAAACAAGTGGTTTTGAACACTAGACATATTCCTTCCAATGTGTAACCTTTATTCCTATGGCATTGCAGTGCAGAGAATTCAATTACAAAAATGCATACACATTATAACTAATTAAATATAAAAATATAGAACCCAAAAATGGAAAATCCTAAATGAGCTCTACACCAACATTGGATGTTTCACCTTTCTCAGTAACAAAGTACGAATATACTATGAAAAAATATGGAGATGCCTGGACAATACACACATGCCAAATAATCATTATTATAAATATGGGTAAATATGCACTTTCTAAATTAGGATTTAATTTTTATATATGGCAACGCACAAAACACATAATCAGGACAGAACTAAAAATATGCACACGGACCAACGTATGCCTTCCAAATTGAAACTTCATATCTTTCATAAATCATGAGGCAACGACAATGATCGATAAAATTTATAAATATGCTAATCAGAACAAAATAGATACCATCCTTTATAAATGAACAGGTTTCACATCAAAAATTAAATTATTAGGTGCAGTGTCACAGTGAAGAATTAACAATAATCATTGCTAAGATGCTTTGGAAGTTCATAAAAAGAAAAATGCACAGAAGTTGGACTAGAACCTCATCATTTTCACACTCTTAACTACAAAAGTGAAATATCTAAGCTCCATACCTCTATATATATAAAGTAATTTGCATAGTCCTCTCATCCAGATATTTAAACAATATTTGAAATACCAGAAAAACATTTATTTCTCATACTATGTAATCCAGAGCAACCGAGAAAAGTATATACCAGTCTTGACAAATATAGAGATATACTTGCATATTGGTATAAGAACTTCAGATTGGAAAACAGATTTGCAGATATTGGCGTGGAACTCCATACTTTAAAGCATGTTTCCAATGAAAGACTTGGTAGATCTATCAATCAAATAGGTCCAAAGTTCAAACCTCCTCTTCACATATATGTGCAGAAAAATCTGTATATCTACTGCCAAATTTTTCCCTATATCACAGAAAAACAAAAACCAGAAATGCATGAATTCATATATATATAACACCAAAAACAGTCATAACACTGAATCACAAAAGCTAACATTCTGAAAGCATGCATCATCATGCCAAAATATTTTTTAACTTGAAATTTCTTTGTGCAAGCTGACTAGATTAGTAGTGAAATTTCTTTGTGCAAGCTGACTAGATTAGTAATGCTGGGGTGACGTGGTAGCAATTTAAAAAAAATCTCTTAATTCAGTTAAAGAGAGATGAGATGGATAAAATTAAGTGAAGGGAAAACGTCCCTTACCTCTCGTTAACGGTTCAAAATGAAGGAAAAGCATGGAAAAGCTGTTAACGGTTCAAAAGGGAACAAAAGCATGGAAATGCTATTATGCAAAATATCCGTTGAAAGGAAGTCCAAAATCTTAATAAGAAGCAACCTAGGTTATATATATCAAGCCTTGCAGGATTTCCACACTATAATTGATCATTTATTGGAGCAGCAGCTTCAAAGACGCAACTTACCTGCTCAACACTCTTCTGGGTCATGGAGATCAATGCTGCTCAACGCTCTTCTGGGTCCTGGATATCATTGCTGCTCAACACTCAACTACAGGGCTGCTTTTCTTCTAATCCCATGTATTTATTTCCGCTATGCTATGCTTTGTTCTGCTCTTATGCTTCCTTCAACCTTGCCTTATGGCTCATTGATGTTTTATTGTTCATTAAATTCGTATTACCCTCCTCCCTCCACCTATTTTCCATTTATTTGCATGAACTTATTTACTTTACTTGAATTCACTGTTTTAAGCTTGCCTAAAATCTTGGAAAATTCTATCTGATGGGAACCATGATTTGACGACGCAGCCTCATAGATAAATTCGACATCGGTTGGTGAAACCCAATCCAAATCCTCTTTGAACCCTAGACATCCTCCTTCTTCTAATTCTGGTGATTTGCTCTTCTCCATTCTTCAACAAATCCGTAGTTGTTGAAGCCCTGCGTCGGCTCCTACCAACAAATTGAATCACCCTCTCTTTATCTTCTACATTAGTTTAACCCTGTGCATATGTATCCACCTGTTATTAAATTTAGTTCTTTCCGTCTCTGTCTCTGTTTTTTAACTCAAACCCAAGCATTGCTTGCTTGAATCTATTCATCGAAGATCTTGTTCAAGCGCAACTCAAACTCAAGCAACCCTTCTTCATTCTGTGTCTGTTTGGTTTAACATGAACCCCTCTCTCTCTGTTCTGGAGCTCTTTAATAAACATAAACCTCTTTGTGTCTTTCCTTACTTTGCCTCAAACAGAAACATAAACCCTCTGTCTGGAGCTCAAACAGAAACCCTCATTAATTAACATAAACCTCTCTGTGTCCATCAGTCTGGTTCGACCCAGAAAGGACACAACCGCCAATTGCCATTTCCAACAAATTATTCAAAGTCAAACAGAATATGAACCTTTGTCAGAGACACTCCTTCCTCATTTTCCCCTGTCTCATTAATTAACATAAATCTCTCCGTCTCCATCTGTCTCGTTTGATGAAACGATTTCATCAGAATCGCCAATTTCCATTTCCAACAGGTTGCTCCAAGACACACGGCAATTCCCGTGCCCTCGCTCGACCCAAACCCAGAGAGGACGGACACATGCGGTTGTTTGAGAAAATTCAATTGTATTGGTTGCGTTTTGAAAAACAAGCGTATTAATTCACTTGTCTCGAAAAACATATTATTACTTTTTCCAATTATTTTAAATATTTGTTAGTTTTTACACTGGTGTACTTTTATGGTGTGGATTTCATGAAATGAAAGGAGATTAGACTTATTATTCTTTACATAAATTTAGATCACGGCTTTAACACATTTCATATAAATTTAGACTTATTATTCTTTACATAAATTTAGATCACGGCTTCAACACATTTTATATAAATTTAGATAATTTTTTTGGTGCGTTTAGAATCATTGATATTAAATTTTTTAAATGTAGTTTAGGGAGATATTTGTTTATTTGAGATGGTATAATATGCTATATGCAAGCGTTTGTTTATGGTAATGTCTATGGGGAGGGGAGAGGGACTCGGGCGAGGCGAGGTGGGATGAGATGGAAGACAATGGGAGGTGGTTGGAGAGGGAGGAGTGTACAACGAAGTACAGAGAGGGGTTGGGGTTGAAGTTGGGGTCAGTAGGGGAGGTGGAGTGAGGTGGAGTGGGAGGAGGGTATGGCGAAGTAGAGAGAGGGGTTGGGGTTGGCGTTGTGGTTGGGGTCAGTAGGGAGGGTGGAATGAGAGGGAGAGGGAGCAACAAGGGGGAGGAGAAAGAGAAGGAGAAGGAGAGTAGGGGAGGTGGAGTGAGAGGGGGGGGAGTGACAAAGCGGAGGAGAAGGAGAGGTTGGGGAGTAGGGGAGGTGGAGTGAGAAGGAGAGGGAGAGACAAGGGGAGGAGAAGGTGGGGTGAGAAGGAGAGGTTGGGGAAGGAGGTGGGTAGAAGGAGAGGGAGGAGCAATGGACGGTTGGTACAGGAGGGAGTGGTGGGGAAGAGGTGGGTTGGGTCGTCTGAGGGAGAGGGAGAGGGGAGGGAGAGAGGAGGGAGCATGGGCGGCGAGTGGAAGGGAGGGGTTGATGGGTGGTGAGGGGGCAGGCAAAGGGCAGGTGGGATGAGGAGCAAGGGGGAGGCAGAGTGGGGTGTTGGAGGGAGGAATGGGGGAGGAGGTGGTGGGGTAAGAGGGAGGAGGTAATGGGTGGAGGAGGTGGGGAGAGAGGGAGAGGTTGGGGAGAGAGGGAGAGGTAGGAGGTGGCGTGAGAGGGAAATGGAGCTGGAGAGAGGAGGGGATGTGCGGTGGGTGAGAGGGAGAAGGAGGAGCATGGGGCGAGCTGAAGGGAGGGGTTGATGGGGGGTGAGGAGGCAAGTAGAGGGCAGATGGGATAAGGAGCAAGGGGGAGGCAAAGTGGGGTGTTGGAGGGAGGAAAAGGGGGAGGAGGTGGTGGCGTAAGAGGGAGGAGGCAATGGGTGGAGGTGGGGTGAGAGGGAAAGGGAGCTAGAGAGAGGAGGGGATGTGGGGTGGGTGAGAGGGAGAAGGAGGAGCATGGGGCGAGCTGAAGGGAGGGGTTGATGGGGGTGAGGAGGCAGGCAGAGGGCAGGTGGGATGAGGAGCAAAGGGGAGGCAGAGTGGGGTGTTAGAGGGAGGGATAGGGGGAGAAGGTGGTGGGGTAAGAGGGGATGTGGGATGGGTGAGAGGGGAGAGAGGAGGTGGTTGGTAGGAGAGGTGAAGGGTGGGGAGGTAGGGTGGTTAGCAGAGAGGGGGGTGGAGGGTTAGGAGTT
>APFE030829843.1:92880-124410 GCA_000404065.3 Pinus taeda | reverse complement strand
GAGGAGCAAGGAGGTGGGGGTGGAGGGTGCAGAGAAGGGTGGAAGGCGAAGGAGGAAGGGGGAGCAGACGTGGGGTGAGAGGGAGGGACGAGAAAGGGGGACTGGATGGTGGGGCAAGTGGGGAGGAGGGGGGTGAGAGGGAGAGGGAGGAGGTGGATGGGAGGTTGGGGTGAGGTGGAGGTGAGGTGAGGTGAGGTGAGAGGGAGAGGCAGAGGATGTGGATGGGAGGTGGGGCCAAAGGGAGAGCAACCAGTGAAATATTATCCTCGTTGCAGAATCAACGAGGAAGACACCAACAGAGCAAAATGATAGGCGTTATGATGCATTGATTGCAAAATGAGGTACAACTAAATATTAATAAACTTGTCACTTTGGTTGTACCACATAATTTCAAAGTAAACAAAATCATATGTTGGATTAAATTTACTACCTAAACTAAAGGTAGCGTGGAAAATGTTTATTAAGCTAAAAAATAATATATTAATGGATGTAGCCATTCTTTGATTGATGTAATATCACATTATCTAAATTGTATATTTTGTATTTCTCCATTTTGTAATCTAGTAAACCGTTTTTAAGTAAAACAAAATAAAATACATTAAAGAGCATCATTGAAATTTGTCCAATGCTTAACTAGAATTCTATGTAAATATTATTTAGTGATATTGAAAAGGTATGGCAAGAATTATTATTGTTATTCATGATTTAGAATATACACTGGGAAAACTAAAATTGAATTTTAAACATACAACTGGAATTTTAATTACATGTTAAAAATAAAACTATAAGTTATATCATCTTAATGAAAAACTCTACGACCTATGTAATGTATTGTGATTAATTAATCCATAATCATTGCATCATTGGTAAATAATTTATGTTGTACTAAAAGATCGAATAATTTTGCTTTTAAAAGCATGCTCTAAGTTTATAATACATAATTGGCATTTTGCAGTTGGAGATCTTCCTTGTGACTATCAATGAATTGCGAAGAACCTTTAGGTTCCTTATACCTTTGGCAATAGTGATCTCCAAACCTCTCCATAATGCCAAAAATCCAACCTAATTATTGTTAAATTTTCTTAAGGCTATATTGTTCTTTGCTTTAGATAATTGCATTTCTTCATTTGCATATTAAATTCACCCCATAACATCATATCATTATTAAGTTTTACAACATTAGTCAACAACATGTGAAATTACATAGAAAGAACAATATCATCATCAATGCAGTGAAACATAAATGAATAATAGAAGAAAAGCATTCACGCATAGAGACACTAGGATTGGTTGGAGACCAGGGAAAACCCACTACGAGGAAAACCCTTTCAATTTTTTCTTCATATTAGATTGTCACTGAATGATTCAGCAAAAGAGAGTACAATGATCCATATTCTCAATCATAATCCTATCCAAATAAATCAGCTAAACATCATCCATGAGATGAATCCAATAATGCTAATAATAAAAACCCTGATTCAAAAGTGTTAAAAATATGAAACTGTGATAAAATTCCACTTTGGACTACTTAGTTGATGGAGATGATGATGGCATTAAATTCCTCTTTTTGAGAGGACCAAAATTGACCTAAATATCACTTCATTTGGACAAGTACAAATTATTTTTGATTTTGTGCACCAACTCATGGATATTGGATCATGTCTACTTCACTCTCATGCAGGTCGGCCTCAACATCAAATGGACATTGTTGAACACCCCTAGAATCCTATAAATACAAGTGACCTAGAATCTCATTTGGACATCATCACATCGGTCATCTTCTTCTCTTTTATCTGATTTGGTTCGACACATTGGCGAAGGAAAAGGTCGTACAAAGGTCTGAAGTCTCAAATATGAAGCTCGCACAAAATTAGGGTTTATGTTTCGGATGTTGGCACTGAAATAGGAAATTTTGTCCCTGGACACATGCATGCTATGGTCAATACAACATCCAGGAAGCTATAGACGCACACACGCTAACTTGAAGGGAGCATTCAGGGGTTTGACTACAGTTGACCATCGTCTGAAGTTTTTTGAAGGCATCTGAAGTTTTAATCAAGTTGTCTATGATATATTCTGCCACTTTAAACTGGTTTCTGAAGTTGTTGGGTTGTATTGTTGATCATATTGTATTGGGCTCATTGTACTCTTTGCCGACAATCTAATAAAAGAAGAATTTCAAAGGGTTTTCCCCCTTATGGGGTTTTTCCCCGGTCTTTGACCAAATCTGGTCTCTTATCGATGTGATGATTGTCTTCTTTGTCATTACATATATTGTTTTATCTTCAATTATTGTTTATGAATGGAAAGACTAATTGTAATTGGAAATATTGTTAATCAGAGTTTGGAATTGTGCTAAAGTAAGTGATACGACATAGAACAATTTGAAAATTAACAAGCAGCCTACGATCAACTGTCACTATCTGCGGTCAACTATAAAATTCAAACTTTAGGTCCCAACCGCACGCAGAGAGTGATCTGTGTGCGGTTGAAACCCTACAACCGCACGCATAAACCTACTTGCATGTAGTTAAGACTGAAAACTACCTAGGTGATGCCTACGGCTAAAAACCAAAACCTGAAACACATGTGCGAGCTTCGGACCATGCAATCTCGAACCTGTACAAACCAATCTTCACAACCCAGCCTCAAACCTGTGTGATCCAAACCCAAAGAAAGAAGAATGATCATGATGATAATGTCCAAATGAGGGTCACTTGACTTGTATTTATAACCATCCATGGGTATCCAATTTCTCTTTTGGGCTAACTTGTCAATTTGTGTACATGTGGGTTTTTCCTCAAATATGCACTTTCCCTTGTCCAAATTGAGTGTTTCAATAGTCAAAATTGGTCCTCTCGAAGAGAGGAATCCAGTTCCATGATTGGAATTTGTCACTGAGCTTCCAAATTAGCACTCTCTCTCAGCTAGGGAGAAACTCCAACTGCATCATGTAATCATCGCAAGTATCATGTCATCAAATGTCGACATTGTTCATCCCTGCTCATCTAAGCTCATTTATGCTTATCCTTGCTTATCTCTTGATTGTCTCTATTCATATGTTGAACATTCTTGAATCTAAAAGAAGAAGAATTTGACATTAGAGGGAACCTTAAACTACCACTCTCAATTCACATCAACAACATCGAAGAGCTTATCTCAATTTGGAACAACATCAGGGAGCACATCTCAACCTGAAACCACATCAGGGAGCGCATCTCAACCTGGAATCCAATGAAAATGAGGAAGGTCCTATGGGACACTTTCAGCTCAAGTCATCTCATAGGTGAGCAAACATCTTCCACCCTATGTCGAGTAATGGGAGTCGTAACATAGGGGAGCAAGCATCTTCCACCCTATATCGATCAATACAATATCTCACCCATCATATTACTCACTGATCTTCCCAACAATGACTCTCAAGAGTCATGTGGTAAAGCACCTGCATCATAATCAGCATGGGTTGTACACCTCTAAGCACTCATGAGATATGTCTTCGGGAATAATAGGGTTTGAGGATTGATCTCTCCTACCATTGGTGATGGATTCCTCTTCTTTTGGATGATATTGATGTGTGTCTTCTTCTTGAGATACGTCATGATACAACTATGATGAAAAGAGATCTATGATGTTGATGAAATTCATCCCTATCTGAGAGAAAGTGTTCAAATTTAGCAGCTTCAGGACGTATTTCCCCTATGGGAAACCCTAAGCCTCCAAAAGCAACCCCTTAAGACCCATGAAGGATTATATTAGTCAAAAGAATTATTTAAACAAATATTTATAAGGGAATTTGAATAATATATAAATTAATGGGAAATTCAAATCCAAATTTTCATCCATGTTTTAATGTCGACCTCATATAAGGGACCTTATCATATACTATATAAAGAATATCTTTGTGATTCGTCGAGAAGGAAGACAGGCGGAAAATACATCTCATCTTTGTAGTAATTGAGCATCGCATCTCTATTTTGACTAGGCATCGTATCTCTGTTCTAACTAAGGTTTTCACTCTTGGTCAAAGGGTTCATCGTTATGGTTCATGTTGATATGGGTTCCGATGACTCGCTGGCTCAATTTCTCGATGCCACTATCTTTTTATAACATAACCCCTCTTGACAGAGGTTTCACTTGGCATGTTACAGGTCTTTCGTATCAGATTGATTCTTCACTCTTGGTCATCATAATCATATGACACTCTCGCATCATTCACTGTCATCTCAATTATATGACACTGTAGGTATATGTATGGTTTAAGCTACATCGATATCTTAGTTCATTTATGTATTCTACAGTCATCACATTTGTATTGCATAAAATCCTGGCATACATATTACAACCATCACATTTATATTGCATACAATCCTGGCATACATATTATAGTGATCACATTAGTGTTATATATCGCATACAGTCTTGGCATACATATTACAATCATTGCATATGTGTTATACCATGCACATAGTCTTGGCAACATATTTAAATAACAATTATGGCATCACCTATATATTAAAGTCCTAACACCGCACATATATTACATTCATGACTTCGCATCATATACCTTGTGACATCGTTTTTGGGTCATCACGTTGTTATATGTATTGGCATTGTTTCAATTACACATTGGCATCTTTGTAGCGTTACATATTGGCATCCTTGCAATTATGGTTGGTTCATATGTTTGCCTCCTACCAGGGTATGGCCAGGCTCTTCATGGCAGACAGGGTATGGCTAGGCTCTTCATGGTAGACAAGATATGGCTAGGCTCTTCATCGCAAACTGGGTATGTATGGTATGGTTGTATATGTCATGGCAGACAGGGTATGGCTAGGATCTTCATGGCAGACAGGATATGTTTGGCTCTTCATAGAAGGCAGGGTATGTATGGTATGGTTGTATATGACACGCCAAACAAAATTTATATGTCAAGGCAAACACACTTATGATCTATAAAACATGTAGACGTGGTATACACATGTCTATATATTGTAGACACCCTTAATGTGTATATAAGTGGCATGGTAAAATAAGGCTTGCTCTACGACAGTTATTATATGGCACTTAATGTACATTGATATGACTTTGATACATTAATGATGGATGGCTTATCACCTAGACATCGTGATCTACTTGATATAGTTCAAACAAAGTTGATAATGCTTGATGATGCCTTTGTCTCTTGCAATAGTGGTATAGTAGAAGCTTTCTTGGTTTATCAAATGTCAGTTCACAAACGTAGTTGTGAACTGACTCAGGTTGGCGATCAGAGGCATGTTGATGTATCTCATTGTACTTTGTATCTCAGTTGGACAATTGATGACATCTAATAGAAGAAAAAGAATTGAATTATGGGATTTCCCCCTAGTGGGCTTTTGCCCTGGTCTCTAACCAATCTCGGTGTCTTAATGTGTGTGTGTGCTTTTCTTCTAATGTTCCTTTTATTTCTCCTCGATTGTTGTTGACATTGCTCTTTCTACATAATTGTTAATGATGTTAAGTTATATTGGGGTGCATGAATATGTAAATAATGAAAAGTATATAAGAATGCAATTATCAAAGCAAAGAACATTATGCCCTTAGAAAAATTAACAATCGGGAGGTTAGAAGTATCCAAATACTGGAATATACATGCACGAAGTAAAAGTTTTATCAAAGAAACAAACCCAAACAGGTATAGAGTCACAAAGAGGTAAGATAAATCTAAAAGGTACTTATATTTAAGGAGAGGAGATCAAACTCCCTCTTGAACCGACCTTCAAGAGTCATCACTATCCATTATCCATATAACACTGATGCCTTTAATATATGTCAACTTGCTTCATTAGCAACCAGGGCTAATTGAGACTATCCCATATAGTGCTACATGAAACTTGTCACAAGTGATAGAATATCTTCACATTGATCATGTTAGAGTTTCTAGATTGTGTATCTCAAGTCTTTGACATAATCCAGGGTTTATTCCAAACCCTAATCTCATAATATCCATCAAACCCTATTAACCAAATTACCTAGGGTTTCCATCAAACCCTATTATTCTTTTAAGTCTCCTCCATATTCTCTTGCTTCCAACAATGGTGCCTTCATAGGGGTGATCTCAATGAATTTTCTTCATCCCAACTCTGAAAGCGTGTTAAAATTTCTTAGGGCTATAATGTTTTTTGCTTTAGATAATTGCATTTCTTCATTTCCATATTAAATTCACCCCATAGCATCATATCATTATTCAATTTTACAACATTATTCAACAACTTATGCAATTACATAGAAAGAACAATAAAAGAAAAACATTCACACATAGAGATACTAGGATTAGTCAGAGACCAGTCCAAAACCACTATGACGAAAACCCTTTCAAATTCTTATTCTTATTATATTGTCATTGAATGAGAAGGAGAGTGAGAGGGAGAGGGAGGTGGGGTGAGATGGAGAGGAAGAGGGAGAGGGAGGTGGGGTGAGATGGAGAGGGAGTGGGGCTGAAGGGAAAGGAGGAAGTGGTCAAGGGGAGGGGAGGTGGGGTGGGAAGGAGGAGGAGGAATGGGGGGGGGCGGGAGGGGGGGGAGGTGGGGTGAGACGGAGAGGGAGGGGGTGTGGGACGTGACACGAGAGGTAGAGGCGTTGATGGAGGGAGAGATGGATGGGAGGTAGGGCAAGGGGGAAGGGGATGGAGGGGCAAGTGGATGGTAGGTAGGATGATAGGGAGGGACATGTGGCGAGGTGGAGGGAGGGGTTGGAGGGAGAGCATGGGGAGGAGGTAGGATGAGAAGGGAGAGGGAGGGCTGGAAAGAAGAGGTGGAGGGAGGAGGGGAGGTGGGGTGGGAGGGAGATTGATGTAACCACCCCTCCCATATTAACCCAATTTCACTCATCTGCCTGGGTAAACATGAGAGAAAGAGTTACTAAGACATGACCCAACCTCCAAGTTCCAGTTATGGAAGTGGGACCTACCAACCGACACACTGACAACTCATAGACATCCTTCAGGACACTAGGTCACTCGGAAGTCAATCCACAACCTTTGATGACAAAATATTAGGTTGGAACTAGTTTTTCACTGACCTAACCCCCAATCACGCCCACAATAAGGCATGCATGCAGTTGTGAGCCTCCAACCACACTCACAAGCCTAGCTTCCAGTGGTTGTGACCTAAAATCTTCAGTTCATAGCATGTGGTCCCAGGACCAGTGCTACCTCTTAAGGCTAACCTACAAAAAACTACCTAGAACTTCCTGAAACTTTATGGAAGCATAAGTTATATGATGACAGTGCCAAACATACAAACTTAAGTCATAAACTTGACCTAGACTAACCAGAACAAACTAGGTATTTCATAAAACACTTGGAAAACATGTAAGCTATAGGTTATGAATGCATATATGATCATAATAGTATGAGATTCGCCTCAGAATCACCAAGAATGATCTAAACCCTCTCTAGCTAGTTGCAATAGCACTTGTTAGTCCATGCATTCATCAACCATTCATATAATCATTAAACATGTAAAGATCCATTAACACTATACATCATATAACCAACATATAACCAACAAATAAACAACATATAGACCATGGCAAGGCAACCATAAGATAACCATCATAATCAACACATATGTTCATAGATTGCAATAGGAAAATACCAAATATTAACATATGAAAATTCCAACCAAGTTAGGGACTTTCATGTACCACCTTACCATAGATTGGATTGAACCAAATCTTTCTTTCAGTCATTCATCCATGTGCCATATTCCAAGCATGAATGTGGGATCTTATAGAATAAACCAAGACAAACCAAACTAGGGATTCTAGAGGCCAAACCACATCAACCCTCAACCAATGGTTCCACCTCACGGCTGGACATTAGTAACACCAACCAGATCAATCTCTACCTAAGCTCTCTAGGGCTCCAAAAATTAGTAACTCCACCCACAACATTGCAGGGCTCAAGTGTTTTTCCAACTGGGCTCTAGGGAAAAGTAACTCAACCCACCAAGGGCTTTAGAGTATTTGTCCCAACCTAGGCTCTAAGACTAGTGACTCAACCCAAGTTCCAGGGCATCCAAAGCATTTGTTCCAACCCATATCCATAAGGAATTATGAGCACCAATCAGAAAACAATCAAGTGGAAAAACCCACAACGCCATGGTTATCCAAGAAATGGCAAGGCAAGGCTAAAACCATTTTCAATCCAAGAAATCCTCCATGCCAATGGCAACACATAACCAGATAATGAGGATGCATACACCATGCATCCATAAATCAACAAGGAAATTACACATGCAACCTGTTACCTGCAAAGCAATCCAACTGTAGTTGTTGATCCACTTGTTCCCTTGCGCTTTCCTTCTTTCATTTCCCTTGTTTCTCCAAATCCAAGTGAATGTTAAAGTGCTCCAAGCATGCTCTAAGAATGATCCAATATTTCTCTAAGTGTGCAAGAGTATGAGAGAATGAGAGAATATAAGAGAGCTTCACCCAAAACTGTCAAAATGCCCAATTGACAAAAACCAGGAACTAATCCTCATAAGCCTGTTTATCATTGAGGCATCTATTTTCTTCATTTTTCTTCATTTTACCCTCTCATGCAAATTTGTGTCCTTCCAGCTTCCTTTTCTCCTATTTTCCTTTATTTTCATAAATAAATGTCAATTATTGCCTCTTAGCCAATGCCTTTGACAATTTCCATAACAACTAATAAACCGAAAGTGACACCCACTAGGATGCTTTTCCCACCATTCAACTTGGAATACGTGTCTCATGACCTTGATATTATTATTTTTTAAATGAAAAATCAACTAGGGGTTGTTACAAACCCCTCCCCCTTCGGGGAACATCGTCCTCGGTGTTCTATGACACTTATGACGAATAAACCACTCAAAACAAAACAACTGCCTATGGAGCTTTATAACCCAACTTGTTGTAGTATTTACCATGATATTTGTTGAAAACAAAACAACATACTGCTTACTGGAGCTTTATAACACAATTCATTATGGTATTTACAATAACAGCCACATATACTTATGTGCATTTGCTTCGACTAGCAAATAATCATATTGTTTACAGAGCTTTATAAACACAAATCAATACAATATTTACAATAATATACACATATATACATATGCACATTTGCTCTGACGAGTAAATAAAAGGATACGTTGTTTGCATAAGAAACAAGGGAATCCAAAGGCTCACATCTCCACCCTCAAAGAAATACTAGGTTTCAAGAATCCATTGCCAAAGTTAAACCTGCATTTAATGTCTAGCACTACGATCCTTGCACTACTTGTTCCCTCAGTGAACAATTATTAGCTCATTTTTCCAGGGCACACCCCCAATGTGCTTCTAATTCCATCTGCTAATGCTAATAACCAAAACAAATTCATTCGTCGACCTTCCCTTCGCTGCTACACATTCACTTGGGCAATCTGGTCACACCCTTATGTGCAATCACACACCTTCCAAGTTTCGTTGGCATCCCCTTCTCCATGACACAGTCCCTCGGGCAATCCATCCCTTGGCAAGGTTTTCTCGCATTAGAAGGTCCAAAAGCCAAGGCATATCCCTGCCTCAAAACCATCATACTGATCATAGCATGTTCATGGCAATTAATGGACACTATTGGGTACTAGTGTCCCACAATGGCCCTGCTCCTGAATGCTTTGCAATCATATTGCTACCTATTTCAATTCCTTTTGTCGTTGTTGATAATTCTTGTAGTTAGTTTCAACCACCGAAACTGGGCATTTCCCATGCTTTCATGTACCAAGCACATAATTTCCATTAGACTAAAAAGTGTTGAAAAATGGAGCAATAAATTCTCACTTTGATTTTGCCTTGATTAAATTGAGAAAAATCGAAATTCAAGATCATAGACAATTTAGAGGAGTTAATTGAGGTGCCATGCCTCTTGTCACTCATTTAGCTCAGTTAATTCGAGTTATGGGAATGAAGTTCAATTGTATGTTGTGATTCCTAAATTTTAGGAGCCTAGGTTGAGTTAATTTCAGTTGTAATAAGTCAAACTAGTTCTAACTATTAATAGAACTTGTTGGTGGTCAATTAAGTAGTGGGACATCACTCTAACTCAGAGATCATCTAGTTAACCGATCAATCAACTAATAATTACCTCATGCAAGAAAAGAATACGAGTTGCCCAGTTGTGGTGGAGTTTCCGATGTAGTTAACCAACAACTGTAAACTAGTTGAGTGTACAAGTGTTGCATGAGGTCAAGTGATCAACCCTGAGGAATTGTGCAAGAATTTTGGAGGAAATCCCTAATTAATAGGGACCTATTGTAATAACCTTGGTGAAAATTCCATGTAATAAAAGTTAATAAAGGCAAAATAATAACCACGGTTGGTGGGACACTTATTCCAAGCTGAATGTTGGGCAAGACATCCTAGTCTGGGTGTTCATTGGTTTATTAATGGCTAAGGAAATTAGCAAAGGCAATGACAAAGGAAAAATGGCATTTTTGGCACATTTATTTATGAAAATAATGGAAATTAGGAGAAAAGGGAGGTGAAAGGCCATAGGTTGCATGTGAGGAGAAACATGAAGGAAAATAATGGAAAATGAAGAAAATACAGGCCTCATTGATAAAAAGGCTTCTGAGGATCAATGGGTAATTTTTTTTTTAGCTCTCTCATTATTCTCTCTCTATCTCTCTCATACTCTTGTACCCTTAGAGTTTTCTTGGAGCACTCTTGGAGGGTGTGGCATACTTGGAGTTTTGGAGCAAGAAGGCAAAGGAAGAGCAGGAAAGCGCAAGAGGACATTAGGATCAACAACTACAACGGGTTTTTCTTGTGGGTACCAAGTTGCATGTATGTTTTCCTCACTAGTTTTGGCATGCACGACAAGTGCATGTGGTTTATTGGTCTTGATCTATCACTGGCATGGAGGATTCCCTAGATTGACAATGGATTTGCCTAGCCTTGCCATTTCCTGAATATCCATGGTGATTGTGGATTTATTTCCTTATTTTGTTTTAGTTGGTTATCATGTTTCCTTAGCTTAGGTTGAGTTACTAGTTCTTGGAGCCTTTGTTGGACAAACGCTCTGAGGTCCTGTAACAACTTGGGTTGAGTTACTAGTCCTCGAGCCTTGGTTGGACAAACCTTTGGACCCTGGTATAAGTTGTGGGTTGAGTTACTATTCCTAGAGCCTTGTTTGGAACCAACACTCTGGAGCCCTGGAAGGCTTGGATAGAGACCAATTTTATGATAGTTTTGTGATGTCCAACTGTGAGGTGGAATCACTGTTTGATGAGTTAAGGTGGTTGACCTCTGGAAGACTTGGATGGTTTTGGATTGATGTGTTTTATGAGATCCCAGATTCATGCTTTCAATATGGCACGGGAGTGAATGGATGAAGAGATATTTGGCTCAAACATTCTAAGGTTGGGTGGAACGTGGTAGTCACATTCCGGGTTTGGATTTTGCATCATCAATATGAGGTTATTTCTCCTTGTATTTATATGGGTAATATAATGGTTTATATATGGATCATATGGTTGTGGTTTCCTTGGTATTTTTGTTGCTAGTATGCTAATTATGTATATGTTTTATGACAATAGTTATGTATGTCTCTCACCATGTTTTTACTTGTAAATGAATGAATAATGTATCTATAACCTAATGGATGAAACTGCAACTAACGTGTTGAGGCATCAATGCTTCTTAGAAATTCTCAAATGAGTATGAGACCCATATGCTTAGAACTGTTGTTTACACATGTAGATTACATATTCGTGATATGTTTGACAAAATGCATGTCATGGCTAGTAGAGGTCCAATCAAAGGCTTGTTCAAGTATTTGCATTTTCATCATTGTTTCATTGTTATCTTTATGTTATGAAGGTGTCAATAAATTATGGGCAGTGAGTTGGGCTCTAGGCTTGAAAAAGTGGCTCAAATCTCAAGGACGCTGACATGCCACTGAGAAAAATAGTCCCTGGACGCTAGCATGCCTTGTAATGGGAGTGTCGAGAGCCTCCTGGACGTTATTAGGCCCATAGCATGGGAGTGTCCAGAGGTTAAGAGGTCTAAAACCTTAGTGCGACCCAAGGGTTGGTTACTAGAAGTGTTGGGATGGTTCTCAGGGGTCCTGTAGCTGATGTGTTTCTGCCGATTCCATCTCCTTAAGGTCACCTAGGAGGTTCAATCCAATCATAGTACCCTCTCGTCACATGTTTACCCCCGTTGGATGGTTACTTGGGTAGATGTGGGAGGAGAGTGTTACAGAGTGGTATGAGAGCATGGTTCACCCCTCGAACTGGATGGGTTGTGAGTGGGTCATGCATTCATGTCGATTTCATATGTGTTTCTTGTGTTGTAGGACGATGTGCTTTTTTGCATTTGTATGGTATGGGTCATGGTATGTGTAGTTGATATGATCACGCGTTGATGATTGGACTCTAGCTAGAATGATGGGTACATGGTTATATGGTTATATGTTATTCTTCTATATGTTGTCATGAGTATGTTATACATGTATCATGTTGATTTGTTAATCTTGCAGATGAAATATCCCCTCGAACTATACTGAGGTACGTTGGTTTATTTTGATTTGGTTTAGTTGATATGATATACTTTGCGGGAAGAATATCAAAATGGCTCAAGATGGTAGACTATAAAGACTCTCCCTATGGATCAGATGAGAAGCAAGGTGTTGGGCATTCTTCTCATTTAGCAGATACACTGAGAAGATTAAAGGAAGAAATAAGGAGTTGTAAGGCGGCCAATGACCGAATCATACAAGCACAACTGAAACTTGCAGAGATAAATGCAGCGATACTTCAGAGTTTGTTGGAATTACAGAGATAGGGACCACCTCAGATCAACCATGAGTAGGAGAACAAAACTAATGGGGCATATGGTAGTAGGTCGCACGGTGGTCACAGGTCATATAGAGATGACACGATCAAAGATGGCAGCTTGTTGGACACTCTAGATAGGAGAGGTGATAGGCACATGTACTATTCTAGTTTTGGTTCTGACATGCATGATGATCGACATCGTTATCATCCCTGCAGGAGGAGCGACAAGGGGTATTTACTCGATGAGTTTAAGAAAGCAAAGCCACCTACATTTTATGGAGAGATGAAGAAATTGCAGGATGCAAAGGCATGGTTGCTTGGCATAAGGAATTTCTCCAGGTTAGATGATTACTCAGACAACATGAAAGCCTTAATAACTACATTTAATCCCAGAGGTAAAGCAGACATTTGGTCAGAAGACGTGAAGAATGTCAAAGGTATACATGAGGAGGACATGAGTTGGAATGAGTTTGAGCGGCTATTCAAGAAGAAGTACCTATTGGAGAGATACTTTGATGGTCAGGCAAAGGAATTCTATGAGCTAAAGATGGGATCTATGATAAATGAGGAGTATACTAGCAAGTTCTTGGAGCTATCGAGGTATGTGCCTTACCTGAAGGAGGAGAATGCCAAGATTTGGAGATTCACTAGTGGGTTACTGATGGCATTCAAATACAGGATTGAGTTCAATGAGCGTAGATCACTGGAGGAGGACATTCGAAAGCTAAAGCATTGTTATGAACAATTGAAGCACAAGTCCGAGACTAAGGTAGACTCGGAAGGTAATGCAAAGAATAAGGGAAAATGGGACAAGAAGAAAGCAAGACCTTAGGATACAGGTAATAAAAAGAATGTTGCACCACCTAAGAAGTTCAATGCATCTGATAGAGGACAAGGACTTCGAACAGAGGAGTAGAATAAGGAGCTCATGCGGTGTTGGACTTGTGGAGGGGATCATTGCAGGAGAGATTGTCCATAGTAACATGGTGGTAGGCCTCAGATATATAGTCTGTAGGAGGCACAAACTGTTGGGGATGTTGGTCAAAGCGTTCATCATATTTATGCAGCATTAGATAAGAAACATATAGACCATCAGGCATTTATCATTGAGATGGACGGTAAGCTTTGTGATCAAGTTATTTCAATTTTGATTGACCCTCGATCTAATTATAACTATGTTAGTCTTGACTTGGTAGATAAGTGTAGTTTGAGTAAGGAATTGCATTCAGAATCTTGGTTAGTCCAGTTGGCTAAAAGTACAAAGAAGTGAGTTCATCATTGGGTAAGAGCTTGTGCATTTGATTTGAATGGTATGACTACTGCAACACATTTGAATGTATTATCGTTGGGATCATACAATATGTTGTTGGGCATGGATTGGTTGTACCTTCATGGAACCAATGTGGATTGTTATGACAAAGCCATTGAGTGCATGGATGACAATGGGGAACAAAGAGTTTTGTGAGGTAAGAAGAAAGCAACATCAGTTAGAATGGTGACAACTATGCAGGCAAAGCGTAGTTGCGGTAAAAGGGTGTGTGTTATCCGCAGTGCACATTTCTAGTGACAAAGGTAAGGAGGTTGAGGAAAATGATGTTTTGAGAAGGTACCGAGTTCTACAACAATTTTAGAATGTATTTCCTAAGGATATTTCAAAGTTTCAACCTCATAGGGAGGTAGACTTTTCCATTGAGTTGCTACCAGGAGTAGCTCCGACATCAAAGACACCTTACATGATGAGTACACCTGAGTTGGTAGAATTGAAGCTACAATTGAAGGAAATGTTGGATAAGGGATACATTAGGCCAAGTGTATCACCATGGGGCACACTAGTATTGTTTGTGAAGAAGAAGGATGGAACTCTCAGATTATGCATTAACTACAGGCAGTTGAACAAAGTGACCATCAAGAACATGTATCTGTTACCAAGGATTGATGACTTGTTCGATCAGTTGAAGGGAGAAACTGTGTTCTCGAAGATTGATCTGAGATTCAGATATCAACAAGTACACATCAAAGAGGAGAATATTTACATGACAACTTTCAACATCAGGTATGGTCATTATGAGTTTGTTGCAGTTCCATTCGGTTTGACTAATACTCCATATACATTTATGTGCTTGATGAAAAGTGTGTGGTGTTTGTATTTAGAAACGTTTGTTATTGTGTTCATTGATGACATATTGGTATATTCTAAAAATGAAGAAGAGCATGCCAAGCATTTAGTAACAGTGTTGAGGTTGTTGAGAGAGCATCAGTTGTATGCTAAGCTTAGAAAGTGCAATTTCTTTCAAACTGAGGTACACTACTTGGATGTGATGTCTCCAAGGAGGGCATTGCAGTAGATCAAGAAAATATAAGAGCCATCATGGAGTGGGAAGCTCCTAGAAATGTAGATGAGGTGAGATATTTCATGGAGTTGGCAGGCTATTACATGAGGTTCAATAGGAACTTCTCATAGATTGCTTATCCTAACACATCATTGCAAAGAAAAGGTAAGAAGTTTGAATGGATAAAGGAGTGTGAGGTTAGTTTTGAGTAGCTCAAGCAATTGTTGACACAGGCATCAGTGTTAAAGATTGCATATTCAGACAAAGAGTTTGTAGTATGCACAGATGCTTGCAAGAAAGGACTTGGTGGAGTCCTTATGCAGGATGGACAGGTGGTATGCTATGAGTTGTGAAAATCGAATGAGCACGAGTAGAACTACCCCACACATGATCTTGAGTTGGCAACGATCATACATGCATTGAAGATGTAGAGGCACTATCTTCTGGGCAGGAGGTTTGTGTTGATGATTGATCACAGTGGTTTGTGGTATCTATTTAACAAATTGAACTTGAATGGTCGACAAGCTCGGTGGTTGACCACAATCAGTGAGTTCAATTTGGAGATTAGGTATATCAAAGGTAAAGAGAACAAGGTGGCAGATGCTCTTAGCAGGCGGATACAGGTAAATCACTTAGCAACTATGAGCTCCTATGGGACATACTTACAGGATAGGATCTTGCAGGCAGGTCAGCAAGATGTTAGGTATATGGAGGTTGTGCATAGGTTGCAACAGAGTACAAGTACATGTATAGGTACATTTGATGGTACAGGTACAAGTATAGGTGCAGGTGCACATGATGTAGACTATTTCCTTACAACATATGGATTGGTTAGATTTAGAGACAAGATATATGTGATAGACAGTAGTGAGCTCAAGAAGGTGATCTTGAGGAAGTTTCATGCGAAGCCATATTCATGACACCTAAGCTATCAGAAGGCATTGATCGCAGTGAGGAAATTTTATTATTGGTCGAATTTGAAGAAGGATGTAGCAGAGTTTGTGGCTAGGTGTTTCGATTGTCAGCATGTGAAGGTAGAGTGTAAGCATCCAGGTGGATTGCTACAGCCGATTACGATTCCAGAATGGAAATGGGAGGTCATTTCCATCAACTTTATCACATGTTTGTCGAGGACAATGAGACAACATGATTCCATCATGGTTGTTCTGGACAGGTTGACAAAGGTTGCACACTTCATTCTAGTGAACTATACATTCTCAGCTAGCGATGTGGCACAGGTATTCATTAGAGATGTAGTCAGATTGCATGGTGTTCTGAAGAAGATTGTGTCAGACAGGGATGCAAAGTTCACTTCCAAGTTTTTGATGGTGTTGTTTGTAGGTTTGGGCATAGAGTTGGACTTCGGTACAACTTATCATCCGCAAACAGATGAATAGACAGAGAAGGTCAATAGGATACTGGAGGACATGTTGAGGATGTATGTGATACATCAACAATGAAAGTGGGAAAAGTATATTCCATTGGTATAGTTTGCTTACAACAATGGGTATCATGAATCTTTGAAGATGAGTTTGTTTGAGGCAGCATTGTATGGGCAGAGTTGCAACACTCCCATCAATTGGAGCAATCCAGTTAACAGGGTGTTGATTGGACCGAACATGTTGGTAGACACAGAACATGAGATGCAGATTATAAGTAAGAATCTAAAGGTAGCACAAGATAGGTAGAAGAATTATGCATATTGGAATAGGTTGTTCAAGGAGTTCCAAGTTGGGGAATAAGTATACTTGCGCACCAAACTAAAGAAGAGTTCCTTGCAGATTGGATCATGTGCCAATCTGGCACCACAATCTTGTGGACCCTTCAATATTATTGAGAGGATTGGACTAGTAGCTTATTGACTTGCATTGCCTCTGATAGTGAAAGTCCATGATGTTTTCCATGTGTCATTTTTTAAGAAGGATGTTAAAAATATTGATCATGTGATTGACTGGTCTGTATTGTAGGTGGAACCAGATGGAGAATTCCAGCCAAAGCCTCAGAGTATATTGCAGAAAAAGGTGTTCATGCTTTGGAACCGAGCAATCGAGCAGGTTAAGGTGCAATGGAAGCACTTTTAGCCTGATGAAGCGACATGGAAGATGGAAGATCAAATGCGAGCTGTATATCCTTCATTAATTTGCCAATTGAGGCAAAGTAGTTTTGGTATAGTGTTTTGGTACATGTTTAGTGATGTTTGATAAATGTACATATGTATATGGATGTAAATACTGCCATGATTTGTGTTATAAAGCTCCAGTAAGTAGTATGGGTGTCATGTCATTATGATGTTACATTTGTTATGTTGTCATGTTGGTTTGCTTCTTAGCAGGGTGATCATTGTAAATACTGCAACGAGCTAAGTTATAAAGCTCCATTGGCAGTATGTTTTGCTTACATTAGTCTTGTGGTTATGGGTGTTGTTGAACATTGAGGATGGTGTTCCCCCAAGAGGGAGGGTTTTGTAACAACCCTGGTGAAAATTGCATGTAATAAAAGTTAATAAAGGAAAAATAATAACCAAAGTTGATGGGACATTTATTCCAAGTTGAATGTTGGTATGACATCCTAGTTTGGGTGTTCATTGGTTTATTAACAGCTAAGGAAATTGGCAAAAGCAATGGCAAAGGAAAAATGGCATTTTCAGTACATTTATTTACGAAAATAGTGGAAATTAGGAGAAAAGGGAAGTGAAAGGACACAGGTTGCATGTGAGGAGGAAAATGAAGGAAAATAATAGAAAATGAAGAAAATAGAAGCCTCATTGATAAAAAGGCTTTTGAGGATTAGTGAGTAATTTATTTATTTTTTAATTTTTATTTTTTATTTTATTTTTCTTTATTATTATTATTATTTTTTATTTTATTATTTATTATTTTATTATTTTTATTTATTTTCAATTTAGTTTTTGGAGATCTCTCATTATTATCTCTCTCTCATACTCTTGAATGCTTAGAGTTTTCTTGGAGCACTCCTGGAGGGTGTTGCATACTTGGAGATTTGGAGCAAGAAGGAAAAGGAAGAGCAGGAAAGTGCAAGAGGACATAGAGATCAATAGCTATAGCGGGTTTTGCTTGCAGGTATCGAGTTGCGTGTATGTTTTCATCACTAGTTTTGGCATGCATGGCATGTGCATGTGGTTTATTAGTCATGATATGTCACTAGCATGGAATATTGCCTAGATTGATAGTGGATTTGCCTAGCCTTTCCATTTCCTAGATAGCCATTGTGATTGTGGATTTATTTCCTTGTTTTGTTTTGGTTGGTTCTCACTTTCCTTAGCTTGGGTTGAGTTACTAGTTCTTAGAGCCTTGGTTGGACAAATGCTTTGGAGCCCTGCAACAACTTGGGTTGAGTTACTAGTCTAGGAGCCTTGGTTGGACAAACGCTCTAGAGCCCTCGGTGGGTTGAGTTACTATTCCCAGAGCCTTGGTCGGACAAACGCTCTAGAGCCCAATATAAGATGCGAGTTGAGTTACTAGTCTTGGAGCCTTGGTTGGAGCAAATGCTTTGGAGCCCTAGAAGTCTTAGACAGAGACCAGTCTGATGATGGTTTTTGGTGTTCGACCATGAGGTGGAATCATTGTTGGATGGGATGAGGTGGTTGGCCTCTGGAAGCGATGGATGGTTTTGGATTGATGTGTTTTATGAGATCCCACATTCATCCTTGGAATATGGCATAAGGGTGAATGGTTGAAGAGAGATTTGGCTCAGCCATTCTACGATCAGGTGGAACATGCTACTCCCATCCTGGGTTTGGATTTTGCATCATTAATATGAGGTTATTTCTCCTCTTATTTCTATGAGTAATATATTGGTTTATATGTGGATCATATGGTTGTGGTTTCCTTGGTATTTATGTTGCTATTATGTTGGTTATGTATATATTTTACGACAGTAGCTATGTATGGCTCTCATCGTGATTTCACTTGTAAATGAATGAACAATGTATCTATGACCTAATGGATGAAACTGCAACTAATGTGTTGATGCACCAATGCTTTTTAGCGATTCTCATATGAGTATGAGACCCCTATACTTAGAACTATTGTTTACACCTGTAGATTACATATTCGTGATATATTTGACAAAATGCCTGGCATGGCTAGTAGGGGTCCAGTCAAAGGCTTGTTCAAGTATTTGCATTTGCATCATTGTTTCATTGTTATCTTTATGTTTTGAAGGTGACAGTAAATTGTGGTCAGTGAATTGGGCTTTGGGCCTGAAAAAGTGGCTCAAATCCCGGGGTTGTTGGCACAACACTAAGAAAAATAGTCCCTAGATGTTAGCATGCCTTGTCATGAGAGCATCCAGAGCCTCCTGGACATTGTCAGGCCCATAACATGTGAGCATCCAAAGGTCAAGAGGTCTAAAACCTTAGTGGGACCCAGGGGTTGGTTACTAGACGTGTTGGGATGGTTCTCAGGGGTCCTGTAGCTTATGTGGAAGGATTGTATGATGTGTTTCCATCGATTCCATCTCCTTAAGGTCACCTAGGAGGTTGAATCCAATCATAGTATCCTCTCGTCACATGTTTACCCCAGTTGGTCGGTTACTTGGGAAGATGTTGGAGGAGGGTGTTACACCTATTGTCCTCAGGAATTATGCAAGGAAATAGGTGTTGAAGTAGAGGCAGAAAATGTAGCAAGAAATTCTCAATTTGATTTTACCTTGATTAAATTGAGAAATTTGAAATTCCGCATCAACAGACAACTTGGAGGAGTTAACTGAGGTGACATGACATGGCTCTTTTCACTCAGTTAGCTCAATTAATTTAAGTTAGGGGCATGAAGTTAAGTTTTTATGTAGTGATTCCTAAATTTTAGGAGCCTAGGTTGAGTTAATTTCAGTTGTAATCGGTTAAACTAGTTCTAATTGTTAATAGAACTAGTTGGTGGTCAGTTAAGTAGTGGGACATCAATCTAACTCAAAGACAATCTAGTTTGCTGATCATTCAACTAATAATTAGCTCATGCATGCAAATAATACGAGTTGCCCTGTTGTGGTGGAGTTTCCAAGGCAGTTAACTAGCAGTTGTAAACTAGTTAAGTGTATAGGTGTTGCATGAGGTCACATGATCAACCCTTTCCTAATTAATAGGGGCCTATTTTCCTCAAGAATTGTGCAAGGAAATAGAGGCTCAAGCAAAGGTATAAATTGACTAAGTCTAGGTTAGAGCTTCTTAGTGAGAAGAGATAGGTTATTCACTTGCAGGTTGTGCTAAGTTGAGAAAAGCAATTGTAATACATCTCTATTCATCATATTCATGCAAGCAGGCATTAGGGCTTTTAGCATTTTACTTTCCGCGGGAAAAATAGTGTGTGCATGTGTGCCATTTCTAATTGCATGTTTGGGATTTTTGTTCTAAATTGTGAATTAATGTCCGTATAATAGTAGAGTAGGTTTGCATTTTGTGATTTTGGTTAAAAATTCATGAGAAGTTGGAAATCTACACCATAATTTATAGAATTGAAATAGGTACACTTGCAACTATGTTTACTTTCTGCCATAACAAGTCAAACTAACTCTTTGATAAAATCATAATGTATAATGTATTACATCCAGTTAGCTCAAAACTCAATCGTCATAATCAAAATCATAGATCACATGCAATCATCATAAATCAGATTCATAGATCACATGTATAATTAAAATTGAAATAAAATACTAATACTTATCTTTCAATCGGTTCTTTGCTTCTACCTTTGTCCTTTGTCATTTCCGTACACACACCAGATCAGTTGCCACACCCGACAAGAACCCAGTTCCTTCTCTTCAAGCACGTACACATACACATAGTGTACATCACACATATAAACCCACACACGACGTACAACACCACACAATACATGCACCTACACTCGGCATACTACAACACAATACATACACCTCTATCCGGTGTACAACACAATACAAACCCCTCTACCCAATGTACAACACAATACATACACCTACGCAGAGTACGACACAATGAATACACATGTCACGATACAACGACTGCACAATACACATATCACAACACTACATGTGCACGACACAACATGTACAACTTGTACGCAATACCACATGTACGTTGCACTACCTGTACAACGTGTACACAACACCACATGTACTCAGCACCATCTGCGCAACATGTACACAACACCACCTGCATGACGTGTACACACCACCACATGTACACAACACCACCTACAAAAAACCACATGCGCACAACACCACGTGTACCATATATACACAACACCACATGCACACAACACTACTTGTACGACATGCACACAACACCGCATATACGACATGTACACAACACCACATATACATCATGTACACAACACCATACGTACACAAAACCACATATAAAACATGTACACAACATCATACATACACAACACCACATATACAACATGTACACAACATCACATGTACACAACACCGCATATACAACATGTACACAACACTTCTTATGCAACATGCACACAACACCAATACTGCACATCCAGAGACCACAATGTCTCTACCAAGCAACCTTGCTTCTAGTGTCTTTATACTATCCACGCTTGTCCCAACGTGTCACATAGCACATTGTTTTCATTCCGCTGATGTATCCTTCAACATTACCTATCCATAACATAAACACAAGCATAGTATAAGCATATAATATCAATTAATATTCACATGATACTAACCTCATAGATCTATGAGGGCTACTTTTCCCACTTGATTCCTTATGAAACCATGAACTGTCTTCATGTCATTCACATGCATAAACAATCATTCCTCCATAAGCATGATCCCTGACGACCCTATTAGACAACAACACACATACACACATATAAACATTAGCATAAAATAATCATGATCCCTGACGACCCTATTAGACAACAACATACATACATACATGTATACACATATAGACATCAACATAATCATGATCACAACATAATTACCAACGTTCATAAGATCATGATCACAACATAATTACCCAACCAATACAACTGGTTGTCATATTCTCGCGTTCAACTGCCCTTTACTCATTCACCAAGCCTCATCTAGGTCTTACATTACCTGTTGAGTTTCATTTAGCTCTCTTCGAGCTACATTAACTTTCCTCTTCCACAACCAATTCCTAAGACCTTCAAAACATAAAAGGCAAGAACAAGAAACTGTTGGAAATACTGAGAGGGGGTGAATCAATATTTCTTTTCAATTGTTACTTTTACCAGTTAATTCACTTACATTTAGAACACAAAAATGAACAACAAAAGTAAACGCTTTTATTACTACAATCTTTATAAAGAATCAAGTACAATATGGGTAGTTCTCCAACCCTTGATGAAGACACCCAGGCTCCAACCTGGGATGTGCCAAGCACCTACTTGGACTTTAGTGAGGCTCCGACCTCTAGGGCTTCGACCCTATCTTATCCAAGGCACCAACCTTGAGTTTAGGAGCACCAACTCCAAGGACACCAATCCTCAATCTTCCAGGCTCCAACCTGTATTTGCCAAGCACTATCTTGGACTTCCAAGGCTCCAACCTTGTTAATTTTGAGGCACCAACCTCAAGGACTCCAATCCTATATCCGCTTCAGGCATCGACCTGGTTTCTTGAGGACTTCGATCCTCTAGGGCTCCAACCCTATCCTTCAAGGCACCTACCTTGTTTGTTCGAGGCTCCAACCTTTAGGGCACCAACTCTTCGGGCTCCAACCGATTGCTATACTTTGTCTAGATATGTTTGATAGTAATTCACGACTCCCATAATCTTCAACACTGAGTTCTGTCAATCTATAGTTACACCTTCACTTAGTCTCCACGCTACATAATCAATGACAAACTTGTCTCATAGAAGGTGCCACCATTGCACTTCATTATATCCAAGGAAAATATCTAAGTCACGTCATGATGACTAATACATCATGATCTTCAATAGTCTTCACACAACTTCAATGTGTCTACAATGAACTGCATTAATCTCTGCACAAAAACAACTCTCCGTTTCAAGTCTCTGTTCTCACTATCACGGTAGATGCTTTAGGGGTGATTGCTTCGGGAGTAACTGCTTCAGGAGTGACTTCTTTAGAGGAGTGACTGTCGCGGTTTCATATTGTGTGTTCAATTAAAAAACAACCCTGTTCATACTCATATAATATTCTTAGATCTGCAGAGTGTCCTTTTGAACTATTATCCAAATCACTGTCAAACATAGGTCCGAGCATTTCAATAAATAACCTAGTCAACGGACTGCTCGACCTTCGGCTTCCTTCTTCTTCTGCTAGACCTTCGGCTTCCTTCTTCGCTCGCTCGACCTTCGACTTCCTCTTTCGTTCGCTTGACCTTTGGGTTCCTTTCTTCTACTACCTCACGTTCACGAGTTGTGAGTTGTCCTTCTTTTCTGTGATAGATGACCGATTCACCTGCTTGACGTGAAGCATTTTAACTTGTATTTATACGAGTCTCACCAATAACCAAAAGACACGTTCATTGGGAGGAGAGGATGACTTATGAGTTTACACATTAAAAGATTTTATCGGAGAGGCCCTTTTTTTAGTATTCATCCAAAGCTATACCCACATGGAGGTCCCACATTAATCTCAACCACAACATTACCACATTAATCGCAATCGCAAAATTCATGAAAATCAAAGTTATTCGTTTAATCCCGCAATCGCAATTTTCGGAGGTTTGCACATAACATAGTGATTCCCATAATGTCGATGGAGCAGATACGATATGATCTTAAGCAGTTGTTAATAAATTTGTCGAGTTCACAACCTTATTGCAATCGACGGTTTGACATCCCTTAGAAACTAGCGATACTGTGGAAGCGATATTACATTAAGTTATGTCATAGTGGTGTAGTCGGGTCCGCAATAATATCGCACTAGTAGTTTTTAATGTGACATCCCTTTATGAATTGCGATATGAAAGTTCCAATAGGCGGATGCGATATTGCATTAGGGATGTTACCATAAACTATTTGGGTCCGTATATTATATCGCAATCAAAGTTTTAATGTGACAAGCCTTCATAACTTGAGAAGGTTTCGATACGGCGGATGTGAAGTTAATTAGGGCGTGTTATAATGGGACCATCAGTTCTGCAACTCATATCGCAATCGGAGATTTCAGTGTAACAATAAGGATTCAAGACTCGTGATGTGGTGGATGCGATATTTCAATAGAGGCGTATTGTAACAGAACCGTCGAGTCTGCAAAGCTCCTCCAATTTCACTGTTTTCTTCCTTTAGCACTTACTCTTGAGTATATGCGATAAGTGTCATTGTTATTCCCTTTAGCACTTACCTTTGGGCATATGGGATATGCTCTAATAAACTGCTTCTCTTGCTCCGATAGGTCTTCCTTTGACTTTCAATAGCTCTTCTTTGATAGCTCCTGTTCTTGACTTCTGATGGCTTCCCTGATGGCTTTCGTCCTTGGCTTCTTGCTCCTGTTACTTCACGGATCTGATTCTCCTTGGCTTCACATCATCATTTAGTATCCTAGAATATTTCCATGTTGACATCAATGACAATCTAGATCAACAGAAACGAACAAAAAGTAAACCATACAAAACCAACAACAATACAACACCCCAAACAAAGTGGTGTGGTCATGCACCAAACATAATCAAACTGAAAATCAAGCGAAAACAAATCACAAAGCATCGAAGCACGAAACTTTCAACTACACCATTATTCAATCCCCATGGGTTCCCAACGTTTCCAAAGGAAATCTCAACCTGAGCCTTCTTCAAGATTTCATGGTAGTCTTTACCATGCAATTTCCTACATCATACTGCTAGAAACACATAATTGTTAGTGCATAAATCAACATAAAAATATATCAGTTACCTTACCTTGTTGTACCAAATACGTTGCCTTATAACTGAACATGTACATCTATCATTTCTCAAGGGACTCCATTTCCTTGACAAATCCAACTATAATTGAAAACCATTTGTTATACCTATCAAATGCATGTTGAGGAATATAACGCATATCCACATAGTGTCAGACAAAATCAAGGTTAAGAAAACTTCTTGTATTCATGCAAAGAACTCATTCATTTGGAATTGTGGTTTCCAAACATAGCTAAAGGAATTCTCACCCGATTCTTTTATTTTACCTATTTCCTTCCTACAATTGAGTCTTATTATGTGTTATCACATCACCTAGTTATTAGTTATATCAACAAATCAACTATTACCTTGTCATGTTAATACTAAGCATGTTACCCTGCAACTGTTCACACATGTCAGTCACACATTCTAAAGATCAAGACATCATGTCTATTATTTGAAATCAACCTTTACCAAGACTAACAATCATGTCATAATCAAACTCATACCTCATTGTGTCTTAGGGGAGGCTATCACATCTGCACAAGTCAGTCCATATTAGTACAACATGATATCACAAATATATCGATTCATACCTAAATATCATAACCATAACCATTTGCACAGGTTAGTCTAGATTAACATGATACATAATAACATCAAGATCTTAACTGCAATGACCATAGTCATCATGCATATGACCACAATGTATGCATATAACAATAAGTTAACTACCATTTATGACTATATGACGCATGTGCATATGACCACTCTAAACAACTAACATCTATCATGTGTGTGACCATAATGCTTATATCAACCATTAACCACATACTTGCATGCCCATCATACAAACATGTATGACGATCTTCTCTTACCCAAAGGTCCAATGTTGCAACCTTGATCTGATGATCTGCATCTCTTGCTCCATCTTGGCCAACATATCAACATCATAACATACCAACAACATCATGATGACACAAATTGCATAATGACCACCATGATGCATGTCTAACCTACTATGCATGCATAACAAACACATAGACAATCATACATGTATGTAGATCAACCACATCTACCCCAAGGTCCAGTGCTGCAACATAGCTCTTATACCTTCCAGGGTAAACATGATACTAAGAGCTATAATGACTCGACCTTCAAGTTCCAGTTATGGAAGTGGGGCCTACCAACGGATACATTGACAACTCACGAACATCCCTCAGGACACTAGGTCACCCAAAAGTCAGTCCACAACCTCTGATGACAAAATCCTAAGTTGGAACTTATTTTTCATTGACATAACCCTCAACCACACCCACAACAAGGCATGCATGCGGTTGTGAGCCTCCAACCGCACTCAGAAGCCTCATTGCCAACAATTGTGACCTAAGATCTTCAGTTGAGAGCATGTAGTCTTGGGATCAGTGTCACCTTTTAAGACTAATCTCTAGACCACTGCCCATAAATTTCTAAAACTTTCTAAAAGCATAAGTTACATTATGATAATACCAAACATACAAACCTGAGTCATAAACTTGACTGAGATTGACGAGAACAAACTAGGCATTTCGTCAAACACATGGCAAACATGTAAGCTACAAGTCATGAATGCATTTTTGTCAAATAGTTTGAGATTCATCAGAGAATGACTAAGAAGGCTCTAAACCTTCTCTAGCTAGCTGCAATAACACTTGTTAGTCCATGCATTCATCATTCATTCATATATTCATCAAACATGTTAAGAGCCATCGACAATATACAACATATAACTAACATATAACCAACAAATAAACAACATATAAATTATGTCAAGGCAGCCATCAGAGAACCATCATAATCAACACATATGCTCATAGATCACAATAGGAAAATACCTCATATTAACATATGAAAATGCCAACTAAGTCAGGGACTTCCGCATACCACCTGACCATAGATTGGGTTGAGCCAAATCTTTCTTTCAGCCAATCACCCTTGTGCCATATTCCAAGCATGAATGTGGGATCTCATGGAATAAACCAAGACAAACCAAATGAAGGCTTCCAAAGGCCAACCACCTTAACCCTCAACCAGTGATTCCACCTCATAGTTGTACATCACTAACACCAACCAGATTGGTCTCTACCTAAGCTACCCAAGGCTCCAGGAATTAGTAACTCAACCCACAACCTTCAAAGGCTCTAGAGCGTTTGTCCAACCCAAGTCTAGGGACTACTAACCCAACCCACCAAGGGCTCTAGAGAATTTGTCCCAACCTAGGCTCTAGGAATGGTAACTCAATCGAAGTTGTTCCAAGGCTTCCAGAGAATTTGTTCCAACCCACAACCATAAGGAATTATGAGCATCAACAAGAAAACAATCAAGTGGAAAAACCCACAACACCATGGATATCAAGGAAATGGTAAGGAGAGGCTAAAACCATTATCAATCCATGCAATCCTCCATGCCAATGGCAACACATAACCAGATAATCACATGCATATACCATGCATCCATAAATCAACAAGGAAATCACACATGCAACCTTTTACCTGCAAAGAAATTAGTTGCAATTGTTGATCCACGTGTTCCCTTGCACTTTCCTACTTTCCTTTGCCTTGTTTCTCCAAACCCAAGTGAATGCTAAAGTGCTCCAAGCATGCTCTAAGAATGCTCCAATATTTCTCTAAGTGTGCAAAGGTATGAGAGAATGAAAGAATAGAAGAGAGATCCACTCAAAATTGTCAAAGGCCCAACCGACAAAAGCCATGAACTGATCCTTAGAAGCCTTTTTATCATTGAGGCCTTTATTTTCTTCATTTTCTGTTGAAAATAGCAACAAGAAATGTTAAAAATAGAATCCAAAATATTCCAATTTTAATTTGTCCTTGAATTAAAATTTGAATTTAGTCCCACCAGCTGCTTGAAAAATAATTAATTAATTCATTATGGATTAATTAGTTGGATAAATTCAAGTTAGAAGTCTTTGTGAAGTCATGCAATAGTTGTCCCTTAAATTAAGGAGATTATCCCTTAATTAAAGAGAAAAGATTGAGTTGTAATTAGTTAGCTCAGTTTACTGAGTTAAGTCCAGTTAAATTAGTTCCAAACTATTTGAGGAACTAATTGTGAGTTTAGTCAGTTAATGCATGCATGCATCCAACTAGTGTACTCCAGATAACTAAAAATTCTCTCATCAGTAACTCATGCATGTCTATTATGAGAAAGACCCAGTTGAGATTAAAGATAGGGACAATGTACTATCAGCTGCATGAGTTTTCCTATAAAGGAAACTCATCCATGCAGAAGGAATAAGGTTTCTTGTGGATTGCACAGTTTTATAGGGTGTGAGATAAGTGTGAGTGATCAGTGTTACACTTGGTAACAATAGGATCACCTAGGAGAAATAGGGCAAGGAAATAGGAGGCTTGGAGGGAAGAGGAGAAGGTTTGTGAGAAGCCTTTTTTTCTTGTGAGCAGCCTAGAGGGTTGTACTAAGAGTTGGCTAGCTGTGAGAGCTAAAGCTTTGTGTAATCTTGATGTATTTCCACCTTGTATGATAATACAAACAGTGGGGTTTTTAGCTGAGGCTTTCCCCTGAGTATTCTTTTGTGTTTCATGTGCATTAATTATGCTTCTGGTTATGTGTGTTCTGCTTAATCTTGCACAAATCTATTAAGCTTCCGCAAGTTTGATTGTAAAAGTAGATTAAAGTATTTTGCTTTAGTTATATTGCATTATCAGGTTAATCTACAGTTAGAATTTCTACATGGTATTAGAGCCAAGTTTATCGGAGCTGTGAATAGTATACTGAGAAGAGAATTCAAAGTTTGAAGTTCGGGTTGCAGGTGCAAATAGAATTCATATCATACTTCAATTTTAAAAAAGGATCGTCAGATGGATCAAAAGGTGAGGCATTAGCCTCTCAGTTTGAAATGGACTTCACCCTCATCGCATGAATGGTGTCATCGATGATGGGTTGTGGTTGGTTTCTTGACAGTGAAGCCTCATTCCACATGACCGACGATAAAAGTTTATTTAGTACCTTGGAGGAGAAAGAGCTCAAGATGCATATAGATATGGGTGACGATGAAAGGTATAGTGTTTTAGGAGTGGGCATGGTTGCTTTTCAGAGGGAGAATGGAGCTCTTATCACCTTAACAAATGTGAAGTATGTGCCTAGACTAAAGAAAAATTTGGTATCAATCATGATGTTGGAGGACAAAGACTACGATGTTGTTTTTAGTAAGGGAAAGGTTTTCCTTAGACACATCACTACGAGACAGGTGAAACAGATCAGTTCACGAGTTAAGAACCTGTATGCTCTTGAGGTTCAAGATGCATGCAAAGCCATGAGGAGAAAGGAAAATGTTAGAGAATTGGTGGTTGAGAGAGTGTAAATTACCTCTCAACATACAGCCCCAGAAGAAGTCTCAGAAAATTGTGGAGGAGCCACAATTGGAGATGCTGAGAGGAGACCGAGTGGAGGCATCCACTCATGCAGAGACCTCCAATAGGGGGGAATTTCGAGCCAAGTTAGCAGAGGGATCACATGCAGCCATACCTCCAGGTATGAGGTGGAGCAATCTGAAATGATAATCTCAAGAAGGCTGAAATTGGGTAGGGATCATTGAGAGGTTTTATCTCATGGATCATACCTTGCTACGAGAGCCTAAAGTACATAGTAGCGGGAGAAATCAGTGGGATTGATGCAGTTAGAGATCAAAGTGACAGAGGCTAGAGCAGTAAGATACTAAAGAGCACAGGGAAGGATTGACAACAGTGTAGAAAGGCAGAGTCAGCAGAAGCGCAAAGTTTTCAGTTGACAGAGGCAATAACAGTCAGATACTTTGATGACAGATGCATCATACTGATTCAGGTTGGATGTTTTTTTTTGTTTCTGGAGTTGCTGGAGCAACAACACTAGAGAGAAATGTTGCATGCAGAATATTCCAAAGGTTCAGGATTGGGATCGAGCTGAATTCCTTTCTTATTGAGAGGGAGTGTTGAAAATAGCAACAAGAAATGTTAAAAATAGGATCCAGAATATTTCAATATTAATTTTTCCTTGAATTAAAATTGAGAATTAAAATTCGAATTTAGTCTCACCAGCTGCTTGAAAAATAAATAATTAATTAATTATGGATTAATTAGTTGGAGAAATTCAAGTTATAAGTCTTTGTGAAGTCATGCAACAATTATCCCTTAAATTAAGGAGATTATCCCTTAATTAAAGAGATAATATTGAGTTGTATTTGATTTGTAATTAGTTAGCTCAGTTTACTGAGGTAAGTCCAGTTAAACTAGTTCCAAACTATTTGAGGAACTAATTGTGAGTTCAGTCAGTTAATGCATGCATGCATCCAACTAGTGTACTCCAGATAACTGAAGATTCTCTCATCTATAAATCATGCATGTCTATTTTGAGAAAGACCCAATTGAGATTAAAGACAGGGATAATGTACTATCAGTTGCATGAGTTTTCCTATAATGGAAACTCATCCATGCAGAAGGAATAAGGTTCCTTGAGGATTGCACATTTTTACAGGGTGTGAGATCAGTGTGAGTGATTAGTGTTACACTTGGTAACAGTAGGATCGCCTAGGAGAAACAACGCAAGGAAATAGGAGGCTTGGAGGGCAAAGGAGAAGGTTTGTGAGAAGCCTTGTTTGCATGTGAGCATCCTGGAGGATTGTATTGAGAGCTAAAGATTTGTGTAATCTTGATGTATTTCCACCTTGTATGATAATACAGATAGTGGGGTTTTTAGTTGAGGCTTTCCCCTGAGTATTCTTCTGTGTTTCATGTGCATTGATTCTGCTTCTGGTTATATGTGTTCTGCTTGATCTTGCTCAAATCTATTAAGCTTCCTCAACTTTGATTGTAGAAGTAGATTAAAGTATTTTGCTTTAGTTATATTGCATTATCAGGTTAATCTACATTGAGAATTTCTACATTTTCCCCTTTCATGCAAATATATGTCCTTTCGTCTTCCTTTTCTCCTATTTTTATTTATTTTCATAAATAAATGTTAATTATTTCCTCTTTGCCTTTGCCAATTTCCTTAGCAATTAATAAACCGAACTAGGATGTTTTTCCCACCATTCAACTTGGAATACATGTCCCATGGCCTTGGTCTTATATATTTTTACATGAAAACTAAACCAAAGGTTGTTATAATGGAGGGGCAAGTGGGGAGGGGAGGTCGAGAGATGTGAGGGGTGGGCAGGAGGTGTAATGTGGGGTTGGAGGGAGATGAAGGGAGGAGCATGGGGGAGGTGGGGTGAGATGGAGAGGGAGGGGTAGTGGAGGGGAGGTGGGGTGAGAGGGAGAGGGAGGAGTGATGTGAGGGAGGGGTTAGAGGGAGGAGTATGGATGCGAGGTGGGCTGAGAGGGATGTGCAAGGTGGAGGGAGGAGGGTGTGCAGGTTGGGAAGGAGATGGAAGGGAAAGGAGGGAGGTCAGGTAGGGTGGTGTGAGGGGTAGGCAAGAGGTGGAGTGGGTGGTTGGAGGGCGAGGAATGAAGGACCATGGGGGAGGAGGGTGGTGAGAGGGAGAGGGAG
>APFE030829843.1:32363-61565 GCA_000404065.3 Pinus taeda | reverse complement strand
AATTAATTAATATATTAAAAATCTCAGCAATAAAATTAATAAATAAATTGAATGAATAATTAATTAAATTAATTAAAATGAAAGTATTCAAGCCGACATTCTTCTCATCCAAAATTTTTTATCACTATTATTATTTATTTCCTTCTAAGCAGCTCTTCTTTATCATCATTCATAAGTCCTGATGATGGATCCCAGTTGGGATTTGAAACGTTGGCATAAAAATGTTCATACTGTGGGTTCTCCGGAAACTAATTCAAAAGATACAAACCACAGATCTCTTAAATCCAGAGTTTATGATATTCAAAATATGATTTTTCATCTCTGGTGTTGCTCCGTTACCAACAAGCTTGGACAATACGCCGGTGAAGTCGCTTGCTTCACCTTCCTGCGCAGGAAGCCTTTCTCTTCTTTCACCCTTTATTTATTTATTTAATAAGATTGTGCATCAACACTTATTATTTTCAAAAGGAAGAAGAGGGATCCCAACTTATTAAGAGCAAAGGAGGTTGCCCCTTCAGAGAAGTATTTTAAGACCTCTGATATAGGTTTGCTTGCTTTATATTTTTCCCTTATACTTTCTATACTAGATTGGACAAGCATTAACACACAAGTAGATTTACACTAAGATGAGTAATTTAGATACTAGCATAGGCACAGATCTAATAGGTTCCCTCAAGGTTCTCCTTTTGGACGTATCGTATTTTCCATATGGACTTAGCTCAACCTATGGAATTTTCCCAAACAAATAAGGAGAACAAACAAAAATCCAAGCGTTGTGGTTGTCACATTTCTCTTTTATTCCACAACAAATTCCTTTTGATCCATGCACTTTTTACACAAGGTCTTATTTATGTGCAACGACCAAGACACAACAAGATAGGACATGACTAACACAACACACATACGACTGAAACTACTGGAAAATAAATGAAAAGACAAACTATACGAGAAGCACATCTTGTATTTTCTATTGAAAATAATGTTTCCAATCTCGATCATTTACGAGAATGGGTCTCTCCTCCCATCTAAGGATTTCATCTTGAAGGTTTTATGACTAAGCCTTTCATCAATGGTGAAGGGGTTGATCCACAAAGGTTGGAACTTCGTGTGTTTTCCTTTCTCTTTATGGGGTTTATACCACTTTAGTAATAGGTCACCCACATTAAATCTCTTTTCCCCTGCATATTTCTTATCAAACCAATGCTTTACACAGTTTTGGTGAACAACAAATATCTCTTTGGCTTTGAGCCTTTGTTCCTCGAGTTTGAGTAAATTCTCTATCTTGATTTGAACCAAAAGGAAAGTTTTAGCTTGGGATTCTTGGGAGAGTTGCAAGGCTGGAAGATACAGGTTTGGGGGCAAGATAACTTCTATACCATAAACTAGAACGTACATGAGGTATTCAAGTAAGGCTTAGGAGTTACATGGTCAACCCATAATGCATTGGTCAAAGCATTATGTCAATTCTTTTGCTCATAGAAGATGGTTTTCTTGATTATTTTGATATGATTTTTTTTTTGATTCAACCAAACCATTTCCATGTGGGTAATAATTAGATGCATGCTTTAATACAATCTCATTTTCTAATGTGAATTCATAAAGTTTCAATGATGAAAATTAAGTTGTATTATCAAAGACAAGTGATGTTGGAACGCCAAACTTGGTTATAATATTTTGTCACAAAAAGTGGATGATTTCCTAGTCATTTACTTGTCTCAAGGGAACTTCTTCTAAACACAAAGTGAAATAGTTTGTCATTGTCAGAATATATAGATGTTGCTATGATGAGTGAGGAAATATTTCTCTGATAACATCTAGGCCCCACTGTTGGAAATCTTCCTCTACTACTACTGCTAGCATCGGGGCTACTGACCTCTGATCACGACCAACACATCTCTGACAAGTTGGGCACTTGTATACATAAGTGTGAGCATATTTGAATAAAGTGGGCCGATAATAACCCACCCTCATGAATTTGCACGTTGTTTTGTCACCGACATAGTGGCCACCTTCCAGTCCATCGTGCAAATCTCTAAGTACCTTTTTTGTATCTTATGGCTCAAGGCACCTTAGCCGGACACGATTGTGGTGATTTGTAAAAAGCACTCCATGAACTAGCTGGTAGGATAGAGATTATAAATGAATTTTCCTCTTTTGTTTATTCGATAAATGTGTGGGAAAGGTACCATGCACTAGAAATTTTAGTATGTCAAAATACCATGGCGTTGTAGATGTGGATTGAGGAGCATGTTCAACATTCTATCTCCTGCCCCCAACCTGAAAGATATTACTCGAGAGCATCTCTTACTTCGACTGCTAGCTTACAAATGCCATGAACCTTTATGGTATGAACTGGTTTGAACTCCAAATCATATTCTTATAGGCAGGTCATCCAATTTTCCCTCTCCTCACCTAGCTCTTGCTGCACAAAGAGTTTTCTTGCTGCTAGATAAGGCACAAATATGATCACGTGAGATTTTAAAAGGTAGGTCATGGAACATTTAACTTCCTTGTATACAACATATGCTTGGTTTCCAATGGAAAGATAATTTAATTCTGACCCTTGTAATCTAACCCTCATAAAAGAGATAGGTCGCTTGTTTCCTTCAGTATCCTTTTGAGTCAATATGGCCGCAATAGAGGAATCTGAAGCAAAGGTATAAAGAAGGAAGCCTTTGCCATAATTTGGACGGAATAACATGAGTGCATCAACAATATCTTTCTTGATTCGAGTGAAAGTGTCCTTTTCCTGTTTGTCCCATTTATATGTTGCATATTTTTTAATCATCTCCTGTATAGGCCTAACTATTTGCACATAATCAGAGATGAATTTTCTCAAGAAATTTATGTTTCCCAAGAAATACTTCATAACCTTCATATTCACTGGGAACGAGATTTGTGTAATGGCTTTTACCCTTTCGGGATCAATTTTAATTCCACTGTTTGCAATCCCATACTTCGACACCACTCAAATATTTGTTTCAGATGATATACACGATCTGATATTTTCTTGGAAAACACAGTAACTTCATCCAAATAAAAATTACGCTCTGACCAATAAGGTCTCAGAAAGCGATGTCCATTGCTTTTTAAAATGTAGCACCAACGTTGATAAGTCCAAATGGCATTCTCTTGAAATCAAATGTTCCCCATTTGGTCCCGAAGGTAGATTTCAATTGATCTGGTTCTTCTACTAACACTTTATTGTAACCGGAGAAACCATCTAGTAGTGAGAACATATCAGACCCAGATACTATCTGGAGGATATTTTCCATGGATGGCACTGAATAATTATCTCTATTAGATGCCGTGTTAAGATTATAGAAGTATAGCATATGGCCTTATTTCACCGAACTTATTTCTGACCTGGACCAGATTTTAAGCCCAAGTGGAGTATTTGACTTTAAAAATGATTTGGGCATCCGACAACTTTCTCAATTCCTTTTGGATGTGAGGCTCTAGCGTGTGATGGACTTTCTCTAGTTTTCACTGGAATAATTTTACCCCTTTCATTATGGGATTTACGTGTTGGATAATATGAGTGTCATATGTCTTTAAATCGTCATATGTCCATGAAAACACATCATGGTACTAGTTGAATAAGCAGGTAAAAGCCTATCATTCTTGTGGTGAACAAATTGTACCGAGGTTCACATACTTCAGATCTTCTTGAGTTCCTAGATCAACTTGTTCAGATGATAACATTGAACTCTAAGTCTTTGTATTGACCGGTCCTCTAAATTGGCTCTGTAGGTCATATAACTTCTCGAGGGACACCACACCTTTAGGCATAGCTCCTTTCATCGCATTATATGCCTCTTTCAAAGCCTTTTCGTGCCCATCCTCTTCTATGGAAGCATCCTTGAATACGTTTGCATTATCCATAAAGTGTAGTATTTTTTGGTCATCATTGAAAACACAAAAATTAGTGACGTTATCAGGCACAAATGGTTTATATATAATTTCAATAGAAAAACCATTTCTCAATGGCGACATTCTAGCGTCTGCATTTTCTAATGTATCTGTTGTAGCATTTCTAAGACTAGAAACATAAATGATATCAAAAGCTTTAAAATAATTAGTTAAACGCCATACCACATGTTGGTAGTTTTTAAGATTCAGTGAAACACAATCGATAGTATCACATACCTGACAAGTGACCACCTATGAGTCATCAATTACCTTGAGAATATTTACCTTTAGATCGATGTATTCCTTCAATATGAGTACAAGTGCTTCATATTCGACATTATTATTGGTGCACTTGAACTCCAGATGACATGAAAGCATATTCTTCTTATTACATGGGTCTAGAAGTACACAACTAGTTCGAGAGCCATCTTGCATTTTTGAACCATCAAAATATAAAGTCCAAATATCATTAGCTATTAGGTTTCTTCTTATACTATTATTACTATTACTATGTTCATCTATATTATAAGATTCATTTGCGCCAACTGAAAAATTGTGTGTCTTGTGGGATGGATGATGGTTGCGCTGATAACACCTGTGGTCAGTTTCGAGGAAAAATTTTCCAAAGATCAGATCAACAAAGGAAATAGGCTCATTGTGGCCCTGAAGTTGTGTCACTATGTGTTTCATGTATGGCTCACTTTCCACTCAAATCAGGTTATTTATGCCCTTATATGAAAGCCATAAATGTGACCAATCTGTAGAAAAATAGCCCTGCAATTTACTAGACCAATATCTACTTAGGATTACATGATAGGCTTATAGGATGTCCACAATTACAATATTTATACATTGGTAAACTCATTGATCATATGATAATTGAATAAGAACATTCTTGAGTTCACTAATAGCTTGGACAAGAGACTTGTCAAGTTGAATGATTTGTGCATCGGTTTTGTCCCATTTAGCATTTATTTTCTTGGTAATAGATAATGGCATTACATTCATAGATGCACTAGAATCGACTAGACAATTATGGAAACTGTAATTAAAAATTTCAAACGTTAACAAAAATGGAGGGTAAAGAGTGTTAGCTTCTAATGTTATATAATTAACTACATATTCAAGGGAACCAGAATACTTACCAAACACCTTATGAGAGGTAGAATCTTTCTCACCTAGTAAAGGTCTGAAAATGTTTGGACTAAAAGTTCAGGTTGACTTGCTATATTTGGGAGATCAAAGATGGAAATATTGGCTCAATCTCTCCTGAAATATTCAACTATGTTGTCCTCAATTGTCCCTCCTTTAGCAGGCAGTGCTGAAGTGTTTGGAGGAGTAGATTTGTTTGACACTTATGAAGTGATGGACTTACTTTTGTTGTTGGAGGAAGTGTTCTTAGAAGTAGTTGCATATCCATACTTACTTTGTGCATGTTCAATAGGGTTGACTGGTGGTGAGATCCTTCTTAATAGTTTTTCCTTCAGTTTCTGTCTCGTCACCTCCTGTTTAGAAATGGGCCCTTTTCTCCTCAAACTATATTGACCATTTTTCTTTTGAGGAGGAGCTTCACTTCGTGGTGGTGCTTAAACACTATTCTTGTTAGGATTAAGAATATAATCAAAAGCATTCGATGCATGTCCAATACCAATACTTTCTTTATACACTGCAGGTTCTTTCGTTTGTTCCATCTTCTCATCTTCTAATAAGGAATCCACAATATGTACAACCAGATAATTCATGTTTTGGTTCCACTATGGGAAATTCTTTTTTGAATGATATTCCTCATGAAAAGAGCAATAGTTGTACATACCCATACTTTATATATTCAACACAAAATTTGAAATCTGGATAGACTTGGAGGGATGATTATTATTGTCATTTTTATTATTCATCGAAGCGAGAAAGCTTTGGGGGGCTTACTACTAGTAGAAGGCTTGCTTGACCTTCTCTTTAATTCTAAAATTTCATTGGTAAGTGCCCTCATTTTCCTGATCAAGATTTCAATATATGACGAGTCCTTTTCTTTAGCCTTACTTGAAGAAGCCTGATACTTCCTTCCAGTTTCGTTGGAGTATTTTGGTTCATCATCATCAGTAACAACTCCAATAGTATGAAAGTATTTCTCGACGACGATTGCTTTTGCAAAGTTTAGTGCCAATGTTTCGTTTGCATCTCTTTTAACAAATGAGGAAATGTTAGTGAGGAGGGAATTTATGTAATAACCAATAGTATTTGAATCGTGAAGTTGTGTTCCCAAGGGGAACTTGTTCAATATACGATTGAAATTTTGATTAAAATCTTTCACTTTCTCCTTTTCCCCCATTTTACTATTTCCGGGCTCTTTTCAGTACCATGGCGAGAGTCTTGCCATTAGCAAATTCTCCAAAACCAAATTTTAAAACTCCCTCCAACTAATGACTGAATTGATAGGCAGACTATGATACCATGATGCTACTCTACCTTCTAATTTAAAAGGAAAAAGCCATCAAACAACATCATCATACCTTACTTCCAACCTTCGTAGATGCATGTAGAAATCGTCGATGTGATCTTCTTCCTTTCTCTTCTTATCTAGATCAAACTTTGAAAAAACATTTTCCAGAAGTCTGGGCATCTTATGAAGATTATCTGGAAGAGTGAGAGGCCCTTGGGCCATCCAATCCAAGTCCTGGTTGGCCATGTCTTCGTCTCTAGGTTCCTCCTCCTTTTCAGAATCTGAGGATCTTCCTCCTTAATTGTTTAAACCATCACTCATGTCAAAAACTTTATTGGAAAGAACAATGTCTTCCTCATACCCTTTGTTAATGGGTGGAAGTTATCTTGTTGCACCGTGTTTTCCTAGGATTCCACTAACTCTTCAACAATGGAAAAAACCAAATCTTCCACATTCGTAACTAATACACCGTTACGAGTTGTTTCTTTCTTCTTCAGATGATGAGGGAGATTCTTAGAAATAGGGAGTAAAATCATAGCTTTTTCAAACTGATGAGTTATAGGTCGACAAGTTATGATTTTTTCATAGTTAAATTCGTATGACAACTCCAGACCAAGATGAGAAGACCCTATTACTTCGGGAAAAAATGGGTTTCCCTCCTAGCGCCAGAATGTTGACTGTGTTAGATACCACCAACATACAAGGGATCTCCCTGATATGAGATCCCAATTAGACCTCACACCATTTGGTGTAGGAGTCCCATCCAGGATACAATTTGGCTTCAATTTACTAAAATATATGCCTTGGCTTTAGCTATTAGCATGAGAGAGAAGCACACATGTGCTTTTGAATGAGAAAGCGAGTGTTCCTTGTTATTGTTTGATTGCAGATGTGTCAAGGTTCTTTCACTGCGAAGGGGGGGTAAATTGAGCCTCTAAGAGAGAAGTAATAATACTACCCTAATGGAGGCACTCCCAAATGAGAAAGGTTCATCTAACATCAAGTGAAATAGTTCTCATAGATGAGATGGTCGTTATAAACATTACAACACATTTCGAATCATTTAAGCACCAAAGTGATCAAAATAGTTCAATTAATATAGTACATGTGAAAGAAAACATCAATAAAAAACATTCAAAGAATAGTATTAGACACATCCACAATCCATGCATGAAAATGTGTTGGCCTGAAAGGTTTAGATATTAAAAAAAAGTTACAAGATACATAAATACAATGAACATCACTAGCTCCAATAGTGGAGCATTAGAGCCACTAGTTGCACCTGAAAAGTACTAACTCTATCTCTCTAATGCATTTTGGGATAAGACAAGGTTAAAAGTGATTTACATGAGTAATGAGGATCCTTTTATAACTTAAGGCATGACCTTTAACATCCCCATGACTCTTGACTTTCTAACTCCTAACGAACTTTGGACTTCCAAATGACTTTTGGAATTACATATGACTCTTGATATTACATGTCTTTTGGACTTCCATGACTCTTTTGTCCATACATGACTCTTGGAATTCCACTTATTTATATTTACAATGATTACATCATTACATCATAACTTCCACATCATCATATGATGAGGACATGACATGTCACTACCCTAGATGATTGGGACTAATAGTGACTGTTGACATGGACTTTCTTCGGTGGTGACATGGCTGCCACTCGTTTCTTCATTCTTCATGCATCTTATGATCATTGATATCTTCACCCTCCAAAGGGTCTTTGATCTAATGGAGTCTTTGGGGTGATTTTATCATCAATATTTGAATGTTTTTTTTGTTCTTCAATGCTTCCTTTGTTTTCCTTATTTTCCTGATCTTCCTCATGTGTGCTTTCCATGTTATTCCTGGAATACCTATATTTGCAATCACTCATGACAAGCAACCATCAACCTAAAAATCTCCTATTCTAACATGTTTTATGAAGATTTTATGTCCATGCGTTGTGAGTGAGCCTAAAAGGAATAAGGAGAGCTTATGGGTGCAAGGGCACACTTCGAAAGGCTGAAGGGCTGAAGGGAGTAGGCTTCGAGGCTTCGGGATGCACTCAAGAAAGAGACATTCAAGGTAGGGTGCATGGCACAAGTCCGAAGGATGAAGGAGAAGGCATTGGGCTTCTCAGGTGCATTGCGCACTCAAGGGAGAGAAGAAGGGTGTGGGGTGCACTCCTGAAGTCTGATGGATGAGGCTTTGGGCCTTCAAGGTGTTCTCATGCGCTCAAGAGGCCCAAGAGGGTAGATGGTGAAAGTATGAAGGCTGAAGGATGGATCTTCATGCCTTCGAAATGCTCTCATGCACTCAAAGGATCAATAGGGAACATGGTGCATTGTAGAAGGCTGAAGGGTAGAGCTTAAGGCCTCTGGGGTGCACTCATGCGCTTAAGTTCCTTCTGGTTGAAGAAGTGCGATCAAAGGAAGAATTGGTTTATGGAAGGGCGCAATTTTGAGTAAGGAAGGGGAAAGGGATTAAGGAGTGCACTTTACACCCTTTGAGGGCACATGGCACACTTCCAAATTACGAAGGATTCATGATCAAGGCTCTGGAGTGTGCTTGTGCGCTCTTTGCGTTGAAACCAAAATTTGTCTAAGTCTAGAAGATAGGAAAAGGGGCGAACACAATGAGTTTAGCCATAAAATTAAGAGTGACACATACCAACTCATCAAGAAAATTTAGACAAACTCAAACGATAGTAAGTAAACATAAAAATGCCACTTTACAAACATTTCCCAAGCACAACGGGCCAAGTATGTGTGACTGCGATAAAAAAAGTGTCATTTTACAACAACAAAGGTGTTATGACTATGAAATGCACTAAATATGTTCTAATCAATGCAAAAACACTTGAGAACACTCAAGAACACTTGAAAAATATAGGATGACATGAAACAACACTTGATGACCAGAGCAACACTTGACACGACGATAAAGTAGGCTCCAAAATTTGAATGTAGTGAAATTTTGAAGGGTGCTGTAACAACAACAACAGGGTGATATAAGAAGAGGAGGTCCATTCTTTTAGTATTGTAATTTATCCATAATGAATGAAATAATTTAAATGTGGGATTTGAGAGCATAACAAAGGAGGAAGAATATTTTATAGCAACCATTAAAGCCACAATATAAAAGGCAACTTCATTGCAAGTGCTCGTTTTATTTGTATTTTCATTTTCATGACCAAAGAAAAGAGCGTAGATCATAGGCCTCACCTTATAGCGAGGTTTTCTCTCATATAAAGTTTCCTATGATACATCTTGTGTTCATTTGTGTGAGGCCAAGTTTGGTAACTCCAAGAATAATGAATTTCTATGAAGAAGTATCATTAATATATACATTAAAGAGGGAGACAATTGGAATTCATATTACAATGTCTCTTCATCTTCTTATTTTCATATTTACAATATTTGCCCAATCCCGAGGATTACTTGTCAACATCCCCACCCTAATTTGAAGTGGTGTTGGTATGTCCAAGCATCATTCTGAATCTTTAATTTTTTTATCTTCCAAGTGCTTTGGTGAAGATATTTGCAATCTCCTCATTTATGGAACAATTGTTGACTTTTGGTAGCTTGGAAGGTACTCAAATCCTTAGGATTTGGTGCTTGGAGGTTGGAGCACCACAAAAAAATTTGTGGGCATGAAACCCAAGCCTATGGGATTTGCACCCAAGAATGTGGGTGTGGATTCGTGACGAGATTTTGACATGTGATGGATGAGGATGATAGTGCATGTCGAGACGAATCTAATGCATAGAAAATCATCTGATTATGAATTGTATAAATTGAGATATGAATTTTTGAAGTTTGTGTGTGGGTTTGGTTAAGGTCGGCCTAGTGATTGGAGGCCTTATGAAAACTAGACAAGACATGTTGGACATTATGGAGCCACACCTTAAAGTATAAATAAGAAGTGTGGAAGGAGCATTAGGACAAATCTATGGATGAACACAAGTGAGCAACTTGATTTGTTTTGTATCTTTGTTTGGGCCGTAGGTTAGAAGCAATCAAATGAAGGAGGAGTAGGTTAGTCTTGGAGATTTTCCATTACTATTTGGGTGCCGATTCAACCTAGTAGTAGGGCCGCATAGGAGAGGAGTGTTTAATGGATTTTTGGGGCAGGTTATCTCTATTATGAAGGTTGTAGGAAATTGTCTCATTTTAGGATGTTGAAGGCTTGATAAGACTATTGCAAGGGAACCGCAAACCTTATCTGAAGTAGGGAGAAGTGCTAAGTGAGTTGGTGAGGGATAAAAGGCCTAATCTAAGGCTGATTTCTCCCTAGGCATGCAACACATGAGAAAAGAAGGATGGAAGAATGGAATCACAGTAGTGGGGAGCTGTTCTCGGTTCGTTCTGGCATGATAATTATTCCTTGAACATGCCGAGAGGGTAACAAACCTATAGTGACTAGGCCACAATCCTGTAGTGGTTGTTTGGAGGGCTAAACAAGCCTAAAACTGAGTGCAAGAGCAGTGATTTAGGGAAACGAGTTACCAAACTTGGAGAGGGGAGAAGGACACAGTGTTTTATGGTAGTTTTGGTCAGATGGAAAACTAATGTGGGCTATAGAGATTCCCTAACCAGTGACAAAACTTCAGTCCATGAACTACAGTTTAAAGGTATGCCATTTCTTTGTTGTTGCTTTATGTTGGGTCAAGTGTTGACCAGATTGGATGTGATGTAGCCTAAGCCACAACTACCCACAATATGTATTAAAATGTAGGTCATATACATGTCATAAGAATTCCCAAATTCCTTACTTAGTAAAACCTTCACAAGTCAGGAGATGAACCACGGAATTGTTGTGCGCGGGCGCGCGCCTGAGCCCGCCTCCGCCCTCGACCTTGCCTGCTCCATCTTCAAGCGTTCGGCTCCATGGACCCTCCGGATCCGCCTGGCGGGGATCCGGAGCTTCAGCTCCAGTACGCCTTCTCCAATTTGATCAAATCGCTCCCTCAACAAAGACCCAGACCTACTACATCTAAATTTGTGAAGAAACTAGACGTTTTACAAGAAGTTCACTTGCCCCCGACCATTCCTCGCAAGGCAGCCATTTCCTTGGCAGAGAAAGGATTAATCGGGCAGTTTACAGGACTATGGCCTTCGCCCAAAACAGTGCAAAGATGGGTTGAACGAAACTGGGCTGACAAGATCCAAGGGAAAATATCCATCTGATTCTGTGGCAGAGGATATTTTACCTTTCACTTCGAGACAAAGGAGGACAAGAACCTAATATTTAGAAACGGGCCTTACTTCATGGACTCCAGGGGTCTCTATCTCAACAAATGGACCCCGGATTTTGATCCAGAGCTCGATATACCAAGTGCAGTTCCCGTCTGGGTCAGGTTGCCTCACCTCCCTCTTCACTATTGGGGCGATGACTCGGTCAAAGCAATAGGGAACGCGGTCGGAAAATACATAGATCGCAGCGAACCTAAAGACAACATGCAGGCCTGTGCGCGGATCTGTGTAGAAGTTGACCTGGGATGTGGACTACCGGAAGCAATCAAACTGAAAGTCGATGATTGGAGCCACATACAGCAGCTGGACTACGAACAAATTCCCTTCAAATGCAAGGTATGTCACGAATACGGACACTTTGCAAATAGATGCATTAAAATCATAAATGTAGAATCAGAAGAGCAAGAAGGGAAAGAAAAAAAAAATCAGCTCCGCCATTGAAACCTTCAGACTCTGAAGCCCCAAAACCCCCCCTTCAGAACTCCATCCATCTCCATTTATCTCATCAGCACCTTCCTTCCTCCTCTCATCAGTCTCCTCCGCATCCCCCCTCATCTTCCCCTCGACATTCGGATCCTCCCATTCCTCCATCTTCTAATCCATTCGCGGCCCTCTCTGCTGAAGAATCCGAGCCTGATCCTCCCCCCTCTGACCTTACCCTTCACCCTTCTTCCCCTCACATATCCCAGCCCTCCCCTGACACCCTCTCGGCTAGAGTAACCAGAAGCTCCTCAAAGGATCATGGAGGGCCCAGTGATATACCCAAAAAACATGGGCCTGGCAGAAAATCTGCTAAACAACATAGGGAAGAAAGCGCACAGAAAGACATTGCCATGGGATCTTAGACCCCTATTGAATCCTTCATACTTGGCCACTCAGATAAAGAAAATAACACCAAAGGAAAAGAGAGGCGATCACCTCTCCATGCAACCAGTAAATCATGATGAAAATGCTATCATGGAATAGTAGGGGACTAGGGCACCCCTCCAAGATAGCAGCCCTCAAGGATATAATACAAAGTGAAAAGCCTGAAATCATCCTTATTCAAGAGACAAAGAAAGATCAATCTGAAGTCAACAGGGTCCTCAGCTAACAAAAACAATACAGTGGTTGCGCAAGTGAAGCAAGAGGAGCCTCGGGTGGCATCCTAATAATGTGGGATAATAGCAAATGGAGCTGCAACTCCACCAAAATGAACCAGCACTGGATCAGTGTTAATCTAGAAAGCAAGGAGGATGGAGCAATGGTAAGAATATACAATATCTACTCTCCGAATCAGTACAGGGAGAAAGAAGCATGCTGGACCACGCTGGAGGCAAATGTAGAAGAAGACCAAGACAACAACCTCATCCTTGCAGGGGATCTAAATCTGGTCCTTCACACCAATGAGAAAAGAGGGGGAACCTTCACTGGTGACCCCTTCAGAAATCAACTTGAGCACATTTTGCAGGAGCAAGAATTGGTGGATATAAAGCCTAAGAATCAACTATATACTTGGAGCAACAGGCGGCTAGGAGCTGGAAATATTATGGAGAGACTTGACCGTTTCCTCATAAACATCTCTTATCTATCCTCCTTCACTACTGGCCAGTCAAATATCTTCAACAACTCCGCTTCTGACCACTATCCAATAATGCTCACTCTCCTTAGACATTTCCAGCTCGGTCCTCTCCCCTTTAAATACTGTTCTTTATGGAATCGAATCCCCGAAGATAGAAACGTGGTATGGCAGGCCTGGACCCAACACGTGGAAGGCTCCCCGACTTTTATTTGGGAGACTAAGGTGAAGAGAACCAGACAGGCACTAAAAAATTGGGCAAAGACCAAATTCCAGGAGCCCGAATTGAGCAAAAAGCGCATAAAGAAAGACCTCGAAGAGCTGCAGAAAAAGATTGAGGCCGTTGGGCTCTCACAACAAGACAAAGAGAGTGAAAAAACGCTCTACTCCCAACTGAGCCAAACACTAAGGGACGAAGAGGTTAAATGGAGGCTAAAATCAAGACAGTTATGGCTGCGTGAGGGAGACAAAAACACCTCTTACTTTCATAAGCAGGCTACCGTTAGAAAGGCCAGAAACACAGTAAGTTCAATTAAAGACAGTGAGGGGAACAGTTACACTACCCAGGATACCATAAAGGAAGCAGCCACCAACCACTTCAAAAATCTCCTGACTGAAGAAAAAAGTGAAGAGGACTACTCAGCTCTACTCCAGCACATGCCCAAAGAAGTCACCCAAGAAACAAACAACAGGCTCACGCGTGAAGTAGAAGAAGAAGAAGTCCAAAAAGAAATCTGGAGCCTTCAAACAGATAAAGCCCCTGGGCCTGACGGGTTTCCAATTAGTTTCTACAGAGAGTACTGGCAGATGATTAAAACAGATCTTCTAAAGATGATACGTTGGGTTCTAAGGAAAGGAAAATTGGGGGGATTCACCAATTCAACATATCTAGCATTAATCCCAAAAGAGAACAGGCCTTCCACTTTCTCTAGATTCCGACCCATATCTTTATGTAATTCAGGATACAAAATAATTACAAAAATCCTGTCATCCAAACTCAAACCTCATCTATCCTCTTTGATCTCTGAAAACCAAGGGGGCTTTCTTCCTAACAGGCACATAACTGACTCCATTCTTCTTGTACAAGAGGCCATTCACTCAAGCATAAGCCGAAAGGAGAAAGGTTTTGTCCTAAAGCTCGATCTTGCCAACGCCTTCGATAGGGTCCAACACACCTTCCTGTTTGCAGTGCTTCATAAAATGGGATTCGACCCCTCCTTTATTAACATGATCAAAGCCTGCATATCGAACCCTTGGATATCCCCTCTAATCAACGGTAGACCCTGTGCTGCCTTCCAATCATCTAGAGGCCTTAGGCAAGACTGCCCCTTGTCTCCTTACCTATTTATCCTCATGGCGGAGTCTCTAAGCAAAGCCTTGGACTTCAATTGAAGAACTGGTATGATCACTGGCATCAAAATTGAGCAAGGCACAAAGAATATTAATCACTCACAATTTGCAGATGACACCCTCTTGATGGGAGGAGCGTCCATCACTATTGCAAGGCGCTTTAAGAAGATTTTAGATCAATTCATGGAATATTCTGGAGGAAAGGTAAATCAGGTTAAAAGCTGCATATACGGATGGAATGTTTCCAATCTCACCATCCACACCATTGCTAGCGAGCTAGGAGTCTCATACAAGTTAAACTGCAGTCACTTTACTTACTTAGGAATGCCGGTGAGTATGGGTCCTCTGAAGGCTGACACATGGAATGAAATCCTCAACAAAATCGAGAGGAAAATCCAGCAATGGGGATCTATGTGGCTGAACCCAGCTGGGCGCCTTGTCCTTCTCAAATCTGGTCTGACCTCTCTCCCCATCTATCGATTCTCTTTGCATCAAGCCCCAATGAATTTTCACCAGAAAATGGAAAGAGTGCTCAGGCACTTTCTCTGGCAAGGAGGGAAAACGGAGAAAAAAAATTCAATCTGGTTAGCTAGAAGAGTGTCATCCAACCTAATGAAAAAGGAGGACTTGGAATAAGATCTCCAAAAATGCTGAACTTAGCCCTTGGAGCTAAAATAATTTGGAGGTTGATCTCAGGGGCTACAGCTTGGTGGAAGACGGCCCTAGAGGCTAAATACTTGAGCAGCTCAAGGCATCAACTCTTGGACACCAACATCCCCAATAGAGAAAGCACAAAAATCTGGAAGCTTTGCAAGAAAGCCATACCCTTTATGACTCAAAATATATCAAAGGTTCCAGGAGAGGGGAGCAGCATAAAGATTTCCACTGACAGAATATTAGGACAGACCCCTATTGGATCAAACGCGGAGGTAACCCCAGCCATAAGTTGGCTCACTGACAACGGCATATGGAGCTTAGCTCAAATATCGCAATGGGAAAGTCATTCCCAAGCTTGGGCTGATTGGAAGTTTCCGAGTTACCCCAGGGAGCTAGAGCCAAGAATCGCGGCCTTAAAGAACCACCTGCACAGTAAAGCACCAACTCAAAGAGGCAAGCAAGATGGCTTCAGATGGGACCCCACGGGAACTCATTACACGGTCAAAGCTGGCTATCAATACCTATGCAAAAACACTTTTCCACAGGCCATATGGAGTCAATGGAAGCTGGTCTGGAAAGCTGAAGCCCCTCCTAAAGTCAAATTCTTCTTCTGGCTTCTCCTGAAAGGGAAGATTCTAACAGCAGAAAACTTAAAGAAAAGGGGTATTATGGGACCGTCCAGGTGTCCAAACTGCTGTCAAGCAGAAGAAACAATACAACATCTGTTTATAGACTACAGGATAGCTGATGATTGTTGGAAACAAATGGCCTTAATCGGGGGAGTCACATGGGAACCAAAGGAAACTATTGCAGATACTGTCTACAACTGGAGGAAACATTGTCCATGGAAAGAAAAGCAGAGAAAATTAACGCAAAGAATATGGAACGCTATACCTCTAACTCTAGTATGACGCATATGGCTGGCTAGAAACAAAAAAGTCTTCCAAGATAAAGGATGTAATACAAGAATCATGTGTCACAAGGCAAAAAATTTAGCGGTGGAGGCAATCATAGCTCACACTCAAGGTAAGATCGAGGTCACCAATTATAGCATTGAAGAACGAAATTTGATCAGCTATGCCCAAGGAAACACACTCAACACCCAGGCAGCAAAACAAGGAAATCCACAACTGAAAGAAACTAGCAGCGCATGGAAGCTGAGGTACAAGGAAAAGGAATTTGCTCTCTGGTTGAGCAACTGCAACAAATTCTACATGTTCTTTGACGGCACCTCAAAATCAAATCCAGGCCTAGCAGGCGCTGGGGGTCTCATCTGCAACGCCAATGGTGAGACAATTCTCCAATTTGAGTGGGGGCTGGGAGAGCTATCTAACAACAGGGCAGAGGGACTGGCTTTGTACCAAGGTCTCTCCCAACTGATCAAGATAGGAATTAAGAAGGTAATGGTCTTTGGCGACTCAGCAATGCAAAAGCAGAGCACGCCAAACATTCTTCTGCAACAAATCAACAGCAGAAACCAGATCCTCCACGAATTGTTGGAGGAAGTCCACTATTTCCATATCCTACGTGGGCTGGATAAAAAAGCGGACCAATGTGCCAACAAGGCCTGCGCTCGACCCAAAGGCAACCTCAGTTGTAACAACAGCTCATCCTTCCAACCACTGCCATGAGAGACACGCAGCCAGTCAATGCACGGGGAACAGCAGTCAGCAAAATCTATGAGTGCAGGTATAACAGCAGAACAGAGGACAATACAAGCAAGGCAGATTGGACAAGCTTCAGAACAAAAATCAGGGGATCCATCCATATCACGGGAATCATACAGTATGAAACAGGAAATCATCCCACTAATCAGAGCACTGCCCGAGGCCCAGATTCGCATAGGATGAAGCAGTCGAGCTTTGGGAAGAGGCCTCCTCTCTCCCGCCTTCAACAACTGCCTTTGCTTATTTATAACTGGGGGATCATGGCTCATTTCCTCACAAGAAAAACTCGAGCTCGTAGTCCAGAGAGCAGAGCAGAAGGCGCTTCCCCTCAAGCCTCTCGAGGCAGCCCAAGTAGTTCCTTTAGATAAATAGGTTTAGTGCGATTGGTAGCCTTAAGCAGTAGCAAGGAATTGTGTGCTCACAGCCCTGAGAGCAGAGCAGAAGGCGCGCCCACTCAAGTCCTCCGAGGCAGCCCAAGTATTCTCTATAGAGACGCTGTCATAACACGACCGGTTGCTCTCAGCAGTAGCAAGATCCCGAGCCTGCGAGATAAGACAGAGAGCAGAGCTTTCAGGCATCATATAGCCCCAATGGCGCGTCAAGAGCAGTGTTTTCATTGCAGAGATTTACAAGCTGAGTTTGATGAGGTGAGAGTGCAGCAGAAAGCTCTGGATGAATAAGTCCGCAGCCTGGAAGCAAGGCTTGAAGAACAGTGCAAAATAATCCATGAGAAATACAGAGCGGAGATGAACCTCTTCTTACACAGAGTTCACTCCCTGCATGAACAATTTAGCAACTTAAGCAATAGGTGCAGCCATGCTGAAGAAAAGATTTCCATCCTCAAGTTTATTATGGAAAAGAAGTTCAAAGATGCAACATCCTCTTCCAGTGCAAAGCCAATCGAACCAGATCTTGATCCAGAAGGATCTACAGCAAGAAAGATAAGCCATATAGACATAGACTCTTCATGATGTGCAGATGCAAATTTTGGGGCTTGCAGTTTGTTCGAATTTACAGTAGTATAAGTAGTCTTAGAGGCAAAAAAACAAAAGTAAGAATCAAGGAAAGGAACCTTTTTGTAATTCCTTGGATTCAAAATGCTCAGGAAGCATCATATGTATGGCAATCTGCCTCTTTCTCTTTTCAGATTAATACATAGCAACCGAACTTTGTCTCAAAAAAAAAACCTTCACAAGTCAAGGTTAATGCTCTTAATTAAACTCTTATGTGAAACGTTTTCTTTAATTGTCCAAAGTATGGACCTTTATAAACCTTTGAGCGGAACCTTATAAATCTTTCATAACCTTTGGTTAATTCTATTTACCCGTGCATATTAACCATACCATTTTAACTCTGGTTTCAGTTTAAACCAACATTAACCATAATACATTTATTCCGCTCATTTCTATTATAACTCTTATATAATAGAAATATTTCATAACCCATACTTAAACCTTACCTTTCCGTCATTTCACAAATATTTGCACGTATATCAATTCTTTCTATAGCACATTCAACCTCCGCCGTCGATCTAATTCCTTAATCTGATGATTATCGTGTCACCCAATCACTAACTAGCTTGGCCGATCTCCACTGTTGATGTGAACCATTCAAACGAATGACTATCGCACAATCTCACACAGATACTTGCACGATCGATATCAGATCAAGAGCGAGCGAGAAAAGTGGTTTTCCTTTTCCATTGTGTACTATGTGTCACCCACTTAGGCTAATCGCGTAGAATTTAGAAATACTATTTTCTGATTTGAGACAATGCGAGATACTGCTTACTGCCTATGAAGATCACTCCACTATTATGCACGTGGTTTTAATCTCCGCCATTCATCATCTTGACTTTATTTTGCGCGACTTAATCCTAGCCTTCTACCTCACACAATCTTGCTCATTGATCTGATTGATCCAACAACTGTGCTTCACTACCGCATTCTTCTGCATATCACCGTGTAATAGTCTTTTCGCTTCTTTGTCTATGTATTTATTCTCGCCTTACAGTATTCAATTGTTCTGATCCCGATCTTCAGCTCCGTTACTTCATTTCTTCATGCCTTTATGCTTCCTTCATAAATCCTTAGGTTTTTTTAGGAAACCTTGCAGATATACCTTCATTGTAACATTAAATTTTTTCTCCAGTACTGTCTATGTGTAAACCCGTACACTCTTCTCTACACTTTTTCTATGATTCTGCACACTTGCAAATATTTGTTACACATAATTACTCTAATTCACAAATAGTTTATAATTCCATTAATCAATACACACCACACAACTCAGAAATCAAATTCTCTGTCTTTATAAATAATTCTTTACATAATGAATCTCTCTCTCTGGCCTGATTTTCTAATCAGTGGCCTTTTCCTTTCCTGCCCTTAGGCTTACAATCAAACCCTATCTAAATCTTGAACTAACTCACTTACTAACTCCTAGCTAGCTAACCCTCTTCTATGTCTTTTAAGCTTACATTTATACAAAAAGGTTCTGTAACCCATTTCCTGGTTCAAATCCTTAATTTACTCATCAAGTCCTAAAATCTCTCAATGATCCCTTGAGGTTCTCAACAATTTAACTAAATCCTAAGGATTCTCTTTAATCCCCAAAATCATGAAACTAATTCCTAATCTAGGACTTACAATATTTCAAAATCTCTCAATCCTCACTAATCACTCATCATCACTCATGTTCTCTTACATTCAAGAACATTTAAAAATATGCCTCACAATACTCAACTAATCCCTATTCTAGTTTTTCTCATTAAAATCACTCAAAACCTTAATAATTACATTAATTTAGTACTCAGGAAACCAATTCCCTTAAAACACAAGACTGTAACAACTCCAAAATTAAAACAACTATTTAACATCGAAATTCGGAAATATGAGCAGAGACAACTTACTTGTGGCGATGATATTTCTTACTTGTGATTTCAAAGTGAACGTTATTTGAATTCTGATAACCGCAACAAAGTCTTTGGAACGAATCTCCACTCAATCGTAGGCTCAGTTGCACAAAATCCTGCTACAACTGGCCACCCCCGAGCCCTCAATCATCCACATTACTGCCAGGGAATTCTTTGTTCCACAACACTTTTTTCCCAAGAGAATGGATGATGGAATCATGGAATGATCTCTCATCTTCCTCATTGTCTATTAAATAGAGCAAACATTGGAAGGGGAACCACATGCACACACTCGATGTGTCAACATGCAACTTTTATTTCTTTATTTTAAGTTTAACTTAATTTAGTAATTCTCTTAATATAATTCTTTCTTATTTTATTCCTTTTTACTTTTTGATAACTTTGCTTATTTTTACTATTTTTATAATTCTCTTAATTTAACTCTTTCTTATTTTATTGTACTTTTTGTTAACTTTACTTATTTTTACTATTTTTATATATATATTATTTTATTTTTATTTTATTTAGAACTCTAGTATTGTTATTTACATTTTATTTATTTATTATTATATATTTCTTCATTATTTATTATTTATTTACTATTATTATGTTTCTCTTATTTTTTTCCTTATATTTTAATATTATATTATATTATTTATTATTTATTATTTTTATTATTATTAGGGGACATTATATACTCCCCCTCTTTAAGGAACTTCGTCCCAAAGTTAAGTTGAATTATTCAACATTTTATTTAGTTAGTTATTTATTACTTTATGTTTGCCCTACACCCTCTGCTAAACTAGTATAACCAGCAGACATCGAAAGTTTTCACAACACCCGGGAAATCTCAAGGAATATTTGTCATTTTTCCTACTTTTGGAACCAGGCATAAGCCTCCCTGGTCTGTATCCTAGTCCATGTCTAGCCCCAAAGCTTGCACCTGACTTAGACCTTATCTGTCCCAAGGCAGGCATCCGGTATAGTACTCAATGACTCCGGGCATCTCACAAGGCTGGCCCAGTCCCTCCACAACTACTAAGGCACACAACCCCATACATCGAAGTCCTTACACCCCCACCAGACTTTGACATCCCAACCCAATACTAGGAACCTAGCTTATAATATCAGACACTTAGCCTCTTCAAGATGGTCCCATAGCCCCTCAAGAGCTATCCGTCAAGAGCTATACAAGACAAAAGAACCACTTGCATATGTAGTGTTGATTGAGTATGTCCCCAACCCATATGGTGTTACATATTCTCCCTCGTAGGTGTGGGCTCCCACAAGATCATCAAATAAACCGGCCCTCTCGGCCCATTTGTGGATTTCCTGTTAGTCACCACATCTCAACATGCATCCAATGCATTAGTTATAATCATAATATCATAGAAAATAATCCACATGCCAACCCTTGCATGTCATCATGATTACATAATATACTTGTTAATCACCACATTCTCAATAGTAAAAAAATTGCCTAGTCATGCATGTCATAAGATCTGTATGCAATTACCACATGCTTCACCTTATGAAATACCATCATAAGTTATAACATCAACATATCTGTATCAAATATATATCATGACATCACATAATACTGAACCACATGTCAATATACATTGTATTGTAACATCATAATCCATATGCATATCATATCCATAATGAATATACAACATCATTATCATATCAAACTAAATAAATAAGAACCACATGTGCATCATTATCCTCATACCATCATATCTAAAACATAATCAATATGAGAATCATCTCAATACTTATCAAATATAGAATAATACACTATAAACATTCTTATCATGATTTATCAAAAAAATGAATTTCTTTTTGCTTGTATAAACATTGAATACCAACTATGAACCAAGACAACATCCATCTAGGGTCTATGTTATCTCATCGATACTATTAGTGTCGTGTTTTCATCAAGATACCAATTACTTTTTCAATAATCATTTCTTGTTCTTTCTATTAGGAAGTTGACAATTTACATCGTAGGTATACTCATCTAAGTAATCGTTAAATTTCAAATGAGCCTCATCGTCTTGAGCCTTAGTCTCTCATCAGAAATTCTTCCTTTCTGATCTAGGTGGCTCTAGAGAGACACACAAGACAAAGAGGGCTTATGAATGCTCGATGATCAAAGTGATCAAAATGACTTCGACCGAGGACCAGAGTGTAGATCTCGTCGTCCAGATCACCTAGGCGTGAACGGTTCGTCAATCCGAGCTTGTAAGAGGGAGAACGAGCCAGTCAAACTTTTGGTCAAAGTTGGTCTGTGGGCCAGGTTTAAGTGTCCTACAATTTGACCGACCCTGAGGCATAAACCTAGCTCCCGGAATCAGTGTAAATTGCAGCCTCGTTAATTCGCCCAATGACCCTTATTTTCTAAAAGTTTAAAAATGACCCCCTCTTTATAAAATATATATATATATATATATATAATATATATATATATATATATTATATATTCATATATATAATATATATGTATATATATATAGATGAGGGTGCGGCCACCACCCCCAAAATTTATCACATAAACAAAATTATAATTTGTTTGGGTCGACGGGTCATCACCTCCGCCGACCCTCCTGCAACCTTACCCAAATAAAGAAATATATTTTAATTTTGGCTTGGCGGCCATCACCCCGCCGAGCCCTCATACCATAACCCCACATATATTTATTAAAACATGTATTACGGGGGTGGGCACGGGCCACCATTGGTGGACCTGACCCACACCCCAATGACCAACCATTAATGCGATGACAACACTGTGATACAGGACCAGCAGGGGTCGAACCCGCCCGACCCACATGGCTGGCCCCAAAACAAAGGTCAACAACCATTAATACGGCCTCATAACAAACGATACGTAAATAATGGTACCCATAACTTAATGCGCCAAGTTTAATGCGCCAGTAGGTACAGGGGTATGGGGGTGGGCCTCCCAATGCGGACCTGGCCCCCCATTCATAATTCGAATTGGTTTTTAAAATTATATATGGAGGGGCGGGATTTGATCCCCCAACCCCTCCTCAACCATTGCCCAAATTTACCACCTGCGCTAACCAACTTACATTGGTATTTCCACCCACACAAAATATTTAAACCTCAATTGCATGGATTTCAAGGCAGATGGAGGAACCATGAGCAGGCATGAATTTCGATACAGGAGGACATTGTGCACGTAGTTCGAGGCAGCGTTTTGCAGGAGGGGTGGAATTTTATGTTGTCAGATTTTGACAAAGTTTATATGGATTCAACACTTCTCATCGCCACGAACACAATGAAACTGTCTGTGTCTCCATCATAGTTCTACATTTTCGACCATTTTCAGGATGAAGGTGGAACCATGATTGTTGCAAAAACAGGTAGCGGAACCATGATCCCTGCAATTTTCCCGAGGAGGTAATTTTTCTCCATGTCGGAATATAGTCAAGTTTATAGTTATTTTTCATGGTTTTCCACATGGATCGCAATGGTGAGGTCAGATTCGCCTTTTGAGTTGCAGATTTCCAGTCCGCCCATGGAACAAAATCTTTGAGGAATCTAAAATATTCCTTGAGCCCCAAATTCTCAACTTCTCAGAATTCAAAAATTGGATAATCGATTTTGCACTATTCGACGCCACAAATCTGATGGTGCATTTAGATTTCTCATCTTCACATTCTATTCTTCACCCACTTTTCTAAGTGGAATGCAGGGGTCAACATTCATGTGCGAGCAGTCATTTCCATGCGATTGATGCCGGAGACGTAGTCCCTTCTAGACGAACTCCGTTATCAATGTCTTGAGTTTTTATGTTGCTGATGATTGACATGTTCCTCTTCTTTACAACATGTGCATGTACTCATTTATGTTTCTTTTAAGAATGCAATTTAACACATCACGAAAGTAAAGGGTCTTGGAAGGGTCCTTCGTCATACTTGGACCTGGATCAAGTGGTATCAGAGCAGTCTTTGCGTTGATGTGAATTGCAGCGTGAACAATGGAACATGCAGCGATAAAGGATGAAAAATCGATGTACGAGACCATGCTCAATATTTCCAAAAGAGTGGAAATAATGTATGAAACTTTGTAGAAAGAGACAGAGGAAAATGAGTGATTGCAGCGTTAGTTGCAAGCCATGAAGAGGCCCTAGAAGAACTGAAGAAAAACAACCAAAGTCTTCAAACAGATAACGCTGAGTTGAAGATGTGTCTACATGAAGAGAAAGAGGAGAAACAGAGTTTGCTACGATAGCTGCAAGTAAAGGACGAGGCCTTGGAAAAGTTGCAATGTGACCCATGCAAGGTAAAAAGTAGTTCTCCATCTTCATGCATGTTTCCTGATGATGATTTCGCTGTTTTTGAAAATCATACCACAGGAATTAGCTCCAAATTGTTGAAGAAAATGGGGTATGAAGGAAAAGGCTTGGGTGTTAATGGCCAAGGCATTGTTAACCCCATCAAAGTAGAGGAATTACCCTGTTAGGCAGGACTTGGGTATGTCAGAAAGGAAGTTGGGGAATACGCCACGACAGTTAGCGAACCACCAACAATGGATGATGAGAAACCCTCATCAGTTCTTTCCAAATTGAAAGAGGAGGTAAAGGATGTTGATTTCCTTTCGGTTTTGTCTTCAGACAGTATGAGTTCTGTTGGGGATTTGGAGATCCCAAATATAGGGACAAACATGAGGCTCCTTATAAGGATGAGGTGCGAGGAGGAAGAAGAACTTGGTGTTAATAACCAAAGCATAACTCAACCTTTGGAGGTTGTGCACGAACATCGATTTGTAGGCTCAAGATACACTAAAGGAGAGTGCTCGAAGGTGTCGGATTCGTTCAATACATCGATGAAATCGTTGAGGAAAAAGAATGATGGAAAAACATCCCCATCATCCCATGGCAGTTTCCATTGCAGGGAAAGAGCCGAGGAAAGCTCTCAACGCCATACTTACACCAGAGACAACAAGGAAAGGTATAACCACTTTCGACATGCGAATGTTCATTTCGATTATGATCATGTTGTTAATGATGAACGAAGAACATGGCATCAAAAAACATGTACCTTTGTGGTTTACATAACCATACATTTTCTAGGTGTTGGAAAAGAATGACAAAACTCAAAAAGATGAGGCGTGAAAGACCCTCTCAACAGCTGGTAAAGAAACATGCTAAGCATATCTGGAGGAAGAAGACCTATTGCAGTCATTGCGACAGAAATGGCCATCAAAGAGCCACTTGTTGGAGGCTCCATCTAGAGCAGTGCCTTAAAAACAAAGCATCGATACGTGAACCATATGAAATAGTTTTTCGACAAGCAAATGCGCCACAAAGAGGCAACCCATTCACCTTGATAAGTGAAAAATGGTTTCTAGAAATGTTGTCATTTTATGGTCATGCTTTTGTAAATCATTTGTTGCATTTTAAAATGTAAAAGTGATGACGTATTTCCATCACTTGTTCAGCAACAATGATGTCTGATCTTATTTTTGTAAGTCATGTGTTGCAGTGATGATATATTTCCCATCACTTTTTGAAGAAACAATGATATGTTGGCCTTGTTTTCGTAGCTAGAGTATTGCGTCTGTCTTGTTGTAAACTTGACCACCGAGTATGTGTTATAAACTCGTGGCAAGTGTGGGACGTTTCGGTCATTAGTTGGTCATGACAATGAAGCATGTAATTTGCAAAACAATGTACTACAGGTTGCAGAGGTAGCAGGTATCGGCTCGACGCTTAAGGCTCCGAAGAATAAAGGTGAAGGAGATGGAAGCGAGACCCTTTTAGGACACTTGTGATGCAGACAAGGTACATAGAAGTTGCAGATTATTGTTCATGCTTTTAGAGGACCTGAAGCTCCTCAGTGGGGAGGATTGATCCAAGTGGCTCCAGAGAGACACATAGGGCAAAGAGGGCTTATGAACGCTCGAAGATCAAAGTGCTCAGAATGACTTCGACCTAGGCCCAGAGCGTCGATATTGTCATCTTGATCACGAAGGTGTGAACGGTTCGTCAATCCAAGCTCGTATGAGGGAGAATGATCCAGTCAAAATTTTGGTCAAAGTTGGGCTGTGGGCCAGGTTTGAAGTGTCCTACAATTTGACCAACCTCGAGGCATAAACCTAACTCCTGGAATCGGTCGAAATTGCGGCCTCGTTAATTTTCCCAATGACCCTTATTTTCTAAAAGTTTAAAAATGACCCCACTCTTTATAAAAAATTAGATATATATATATGTATGTATTTATGAGGTGGCAGGCCACCACCCCCGCCACCCCCAAAATTTATCACATAAACAAAATTATAATTTGTTTGGGCTGGCGGGCCATCACCCCTGCCGGCCCTCCCTCAACCTTACCCAAATAAAGAAATATATTTTAATTTTGGCTCTACGGCCATCACCACGCCGAGCCCTCATACCATAACCCCATATATATTTATTAAAACATGTATTATAGGGGTGGGCATGGGCCACCCTCGGTGGACCTAACCCACGCCCCAACCACCAACCATTAATGCGATGACAACACTATGACACGGGACAGGCGGGGGTTGAACCCGCCCAGCCATCGTGGCCGACCCCCACGCGGGCGACCCCAAAATAAAAGTCAACAACCATTAATACGACCTCATAACAAGCGGTACGTAAACAATGGTACCCATAACTTAATGCACCAAGTTTAATGTGCTAGTAAGTACGGGGGCATGGGGGTGGGTCGCCCAATGCGGACTTGGCTCCCCATTCATAATTCAAATTGGTTTTTAAAATTATATATAGAGGGGCAGGATTTGATCCCCCGACCCCTCCTTAACCATTGCCCAAATTTACCACCTGCGCTAACCATCTTACATTGGTATTTCCACCCACACAAAATATTTAAACCTCAATTGCACAAATTTCGACGTAGATTGAGGAACCAGGAGCAAGCATGAATTTCGAGATAGGACACTGTGCATGCAGTTCGAGGCAAAATTTTGCAAGAGGGGTGAAATTTCATGTTGTCAGATTTTGACAAATTTTATATGGATTCAACACATCTCGTTGCCACGAACGCAATGGCGTTGTTCATGTATCCATTAGAGTTTTACATTTTTCAGCCATTTTTAGGATGAAAGTGGAACTATGATTGTTGCAAAAACAGGGAGCAGAACCGTGATCCTTGCAATTTTCCCAAGGAGGTAATTTTTCTCCATGTTGGAATATAGTCAAGTTTACAGTCATTTTTCATGGTTTTCCGCAGGGATTGCAATGGCGAGGCCATATTCACCTTTTGAGTTGCATATTTCCAGTCTACCCATGGAGCAAAATCTTTGAGGAATCTAAAAGATTCCTTGAGCCCTAGATTCTCAACTTCTCATAATTCAAAAATTGGACAGTCGATTTTGCACTATTCGATGCCACAAATTTGATGATGCATTCAGATTTCTCATCTTTGCATTCTATTCTTCAGCCACTTTTCTAAGTGGAATACACGTGTCAATATTCATGTGCGAGCAGTCATTTCCATGCAATTGATATCGGAGACATAGTCCCTTCTGGATGAATTCCGTTATCAATGTCTTGAGTTTTTATGTTGCTGATGATTGACATGTTCCTCTTATTTACAACATGCGCATGTATTCATTTATGTTTCTTTTAAAAATGCAACTTAACACATCACGAAAGTAAAAGGTCTTGGAAGGGTCCTTCATCACACTTGGACCTGGATCACTTCCCCAAGGAAATTTAAGTGAAATTCATTGTTAAGATATTACCGTTTGTACAATCGTTTGCATCATCAATATCAAGTTAAAATTCCATGAACACTATACATATTTTGTTTATCGAAATGACACACATACACGAGGTCATCCTTATTTAAGTCTTATGTTATGCTTAATCCAACATTGTTCATCATTGTTCATGTTAAAAAGATTTGTTTATCTCATCAACTTCTTGTCTCAATATCACTTTATCTATTTATCGTAGATTCACCATTCTTCAAGTTGGGATAGAGATTCTTCCCCTTAACTTTTGACTTGTTAAATACCATATTTAGAATCATAAGTGATTGGAATCAATACTACCATTATCATTGACAAAAAGGTTTGGTATGCCTAATTCGCTTGACAATAACTTCAATACTAAGGGCACCACTTGATAAGTTGTTCTAAATGAAGTCTCATTAGATCTCCAATCCACTCATGAAACACTAAATGTTGCTTCAATATTCATATTATTTTTATTCACATCAGCACCCTTCTTGACTATCACTAATCTTGGACTTACTATTAAATACTACCTTTAGGCTAAGGGTTTTTTTTTTTTTAAACAAGATCTTTGCAATTTCCAATTTCTCTTATTCATTCCCATCATAGAAGAACTCATAATTTGATTACCTATGAAATCTAATATCCTCATATTGCCTATAATTCCTTAGAATGTCTATCATCATTATCTTGATCATTTAACTTCATTGGTTGATTAATTATATTTCCTTCTTGGTAGGCATAATATTTATTTAGAGTCTATATTTATCCTTATTGTGTTCTATATGAAAATACTTGTATGATTCCACAACTAAGTTCCACAGGGATATTTATTCATGTGATACCTTAAGAGTGCTAAGTTATTTCATCTTGATTATTTATAAATCCAAATCTTCAATCATGTCTATTTTTGTATGATAAGGTACCACTTGACTTCTTCTACCTATTGGTGAAATTCTCACTCACTTACATTAAGTATCTATCTATTACTTATTTCAAGTCACCTCCTCATTCTACATTGGTCATATTTCAAGTCACCTCCTCATTCTACATTGGTCATAGATCTGAGAGCTACCATTTGTTATTCCATAGAGTAGCTTTATAAATCTACATTGTTAATATTAGAATCATCTGAGAATTTTTCATTCCTTTCTTAAAATTATTGTCTCTTTATACTTAATATTACATCAACTCATTCTAATAATATAATTATTTTCCTTCTAGTTTCGACTTCAATTTATGTGTACTATTGAAAAATTGTATTGGTGTTCTCTCAAATTGATCAGGTTCCTTATCAATCTTCCCCTCTTGAAGAGATGACATCCACAGAGCAAGGTTGAGCAATGAGTTATAATACCTTTGGATTACATTAGATATTCATTAAATAAATACTTAATGTAGTTATTCTATTGCAATTCACCTTTACAAAAAAAAAATAGTGTTTTATGGGTACTAATAAAAATTATGGTTATTTTTACCTAGTAAAGAAACCATCTAATACTTACACTCAATTTAAGTGTTAATCTTACTCAACCTAAACTATTGAATGGAAGTGGGTACAAAAGTGGAGATGCATTTATGGAGTTTAATAAAACTAATGCACTATTAATTGTTTTGAAATTGATTAATAGAAATCCAATCATATGAGACATGATATGCAAATCATAATTTCAAGGAAGATATTTATGATATAAACAAAC
>APFE030829843.1:4532-14585 GCA_000404065.3 Pinus taeda | reverse complement strand
TCATTAAAAGTGCATGATCTTGAGTTAGATTATGGTAAGTGGCTTTTCTTTGAATGGCGTGCCCGAAGGATTCGTGATCAAGTGATTAATGATTTGCTTACGTAACATCGCAAATCACACCATCGCAGATTGCACGATTGCAGTGATCGCAACATCGCAGGTCGCAGAAGTTTAATGTTTGCCAAATCTTGCCAGTTCATTTCTGCGATATGCGATCTTGCGATCGGTGTTATCGCAGATTGGTAAATCTTGAAGTTTTTTCCTTATGAGTATTACTTCATTGCGATGCAATTTTATGCTTAACACGAGGGTCTTGTGCACACTGATATTATAGAGAAATGCAGGCATTTCCTATCTTTTTTGTAATGCGGTTTTAAAGATATTTCCCTTATCGTAGACTTAGGTTAAAAAAATATTCAAAAGACCTTTCTAAGCTTATGATGGTAACCTTATTTTGAAGAAAGGAAAAACTTGCTTTTTTCTTAAAAATTTAACTAAGGGTCCCCATTCATTTAGTATTTTGGACAACACTTAAATGAACAAGGGGGGGTGTTGCTGGCCACAACGGGTCTTCAATTGTTCTGATCCCGATCTTTAGCTCTGTTACTTCATTTCTTCGCGCCTTTATGCTTCCTTCGTAAATCCTTAGGTTTTTTTAGGAAACCTTGCAGATATATTTTTGCTATAACATTAAAAGTTTTCTCGGTACACTCTTCTCTGCACTTCTTATTTGATTCTCCACACTTGCAAACCTATGTTACGTAGAATTACTCTAATCCACACACATTTTATAATTACATTAATCAATACACTCCACACAACTCAGAAATCAAATTCTCTGTCTTCATAAATAATTATTTACATAATGAATCTCTCTCTCTGGCTTGATTTTCTAATCAATGACCTTTTCTTTTCCTGCCCGTAGGCTTACAATCAAACCCTATCTAACTCTTGAACTAACTCACTTACTAACTCCTAGCTAGCTAACCCTCTTCTATGCCTTTTAAGCTTACATTTATACAAATAGGTTCTGTAACCCATTTCCTAGTTCAGATCCTTAATCTAGTCATCAAGTCCTAAAATCTTTCAATGATCCCTTGAAGATCTCAACAACTTAACTAAATCCTAAGGATTCTCTTTAATCGCCAAAATCATGAAACCAATTCCTAATCTAGGATTTACAATATTTCAAAATCTCTCAATCCTCACTAATCACTCATCATCACTCATGTTTTCCTACATTCGAGAACATTTACAAATATGTCTCACAATACTTAATTAATCCCTATTCTAGTTTCTCTCATTAAAATCACTCAAAACCTTAATAATTATATTAATTTAGTATTCAAGAAACCAATTCCCTTAAAACACAAGACCTCCTATGTCTACTAAAAAAACTATGATATTTCTTAGTCGAATGCTCCTGCATCAGACTCTCAAGGTTGAAAACATTCATGATCTCCTGATCATGTGTTCTGAATACTCTGTTATCACCTTCCTCACTGTCTATTAAATAGAGCAAACATTGGAAGGGGAACTGCATGCACACACTACATGTGTCAACATGCAACTTTTATTTCTTTATTTTAAGTTTAGCTTAATTTAGTAATTCTCTTAATATAATTCTTTCTTATTTTATTCCTTTTTACTTTTTGATAAATTTACTTATTTTTACAATTTTTATAGTTCTCTTAATTTAACTCTTTCTTATTTTATTGTACTTTTTGTTAACTTTACTTATTTTTATAGTTTATTTTTATTTATATTTATTATAACTCTAGTATTGTTATTTACTATTTTATTTATTATTATTTTGTTATATTTTCTTCATTATTTTATTATTTATTACTATAATTATGTTTTCTTTATTGTTTTCTTATATTTTAATATTATATTTAATATTATTTATTATTTTTTATTATTATTAGGGGATTACAAGACCGCCTATGTATATTAAAATACAATGATATTTCTTAGCCGAATGCTCATGCATCAAACTCTCAAGGTTGAAAACATTCATGATCTCCTAATCATGTGTTCTCATGTGCTGATAGAAAACCTCTAGGGTCCCAAACTTTAGTTTGTAATTGTCTAAATACTCTGTTCCTTTGTTGTTGTTGTTGTATGTTTGTTGTCGTCTGTTTCATCTTCCTCTCCTTGTCAATTAGTTTCAAATTCTGATTAATCATTCTTCATGTTGCTATCAATCTCCTCCATCTGGACTACTTCATCATTAATTGACATAATTCTTCAATTTCTATCTCTAGCACATGCCTGAGTTGGTACTGTTATCAATCCAAAGAAACTCTCCTAGGTTGTATCTTAGAGATGCTCGGGAACATTACAAACTCAACACAAAGGTTGGAAAATGGTGGATGAATGAAAGAAATGCTGCATGTTCAGCCCAGATAACCACTTCTACTATGCTTAACCCCAGACATGGGTGAACACCCCAGACTACAAGGCTTTAGACCACCAATTACTCACAGTTTGAGGATTTAGTGGAAATGGAGAATACTGACCACACCAGTAGATGCACAAGACCATGTGATGGCCAGCTGCAACCAGTAAAGAGGTATATAAATCTATTATCTAATGCACAGACAGGATGATAACTATCTCACATTAAAACAATAGAAACCTGCATACACCTTCAATAATACTAACTAGATTCTAACACAGAGGTGGGATGACAACCCCTCTAATGCTAAACATCTACAACACATGAATAAATGCATATCAGGCATAGCCTAGAACAAAGAAGAAGAAGTGGAAAGTGAGAAATTAACAACAAAAGAAGCTTGTATTAGCTGAAAATGAAGACCAGACGCTGCAGGTATCACAGTAGTTACAGTCTCCAGAAGTTGAAGCTTACAACAGAATAAAATTCATCAACCCATTACATTCGGTGTTCTGGGTATATATAGAGGTTGATTACAAAAATATCTGCTATCCTATGCGTGGATGGGTCATAATGGACCACCAACCATATTAACTATTTGATAAAAATCTCTGCTACAATCTGCCGCTTGAATGAATGCATTTGACATTTTCTGGTACTTGGCTGTCCTTCCTGAGCTGGTAGAATGTCCTACGGAAGAATGATCCATAACTGATTAATGTTGTGAACTGCTCGAGGAGTGTCCTTTTTCTCTTCGGCCATTCTGCACTTGAATGAGGTAGTTGAAGAGTAACTATGCCGGGTACAGGTAGCTAATCGCCTTCATTCTTCGGCAGGAGAGAACAGTCAAAGGTGGCGAAGACTTCATGACGAGAAAATGAGCGGGATTGGAATTAAACAATAGTCGTTGGATTGAGTAATTGAACGGTGGAGATTAGTTTACGAAGGCTATTGGGAGATATGTAAATGGAGAAATGCGGGCTGTCGGATCATGGTTGTACAGATCCCACGGCCACTGCAAGGTCAAACACCGAGGGAGATAATGGGCAGGAGGACATACGTATGGGAGGTAAGCGGTTTCCCCACACCACTCATAGGAGGCAGGTAGTATTCGTACACAGGGGAAGTGATGCAATAAAAGGGTGACACATGGTGGACGCAATAGGCGGAAAACTGTTTTTCCCGCTAACTAACAAACATGCATGTTACAGGAGCGGGAGTTGCGAAAACCGTTGGATTGGGCAATGGACGATTGGATGGCGGGAATTGCGTGAAGCTTAGCGTGCATGTTTATTGATTGATGTGACGGGGAAAAAGGTTTGTGAAAGGCACTCGATCGGGCTACTGAGGTTATATGAGATTTAGACTTAGCACCCAGGGCATGGGAAATATGGGTTTATAAAGAATTTCGAAGTAAAACATGGATAAAGGGGGTTATGGGAGTGTAGAAAAAGGTAGAGGAGGAGAGAAAGGACTGCTGCGGACTCCTCGTAAGCATCTCCAGCACGGCCCAACCTGTTCTTTGATCATGAAGTATTCAAACATGTAGCAAAGCTAACATTGGCTCCTTTTGGGGATGAGACCCTCCTTGTGAGGTCTCAAGAACCTGCAGATCAATGCCTTAATACAAAACCAGCTCAAAAACATTTGCCTAATATTCCATTGAGCATGGAGTCTGACTGAACCTACACTAAAACTATTAAGAATAAAATATTTTACAATTTTAAAGGCCAAAGACCTTAAATCACATAAATTTTCAGAAAACGCCCATTGACTGGGCCATCAAAAAATGCTTCTCCCCCCATACTTTTGAGTATGAAGGTGTTGTTCCCTTGAATTTGAGAAATGATGAAAGGCCCTGTCCAAAAAGAATCAAATTTCCCATGATTGCCTTTCTTTTCTTTCAATGCATCCCATTTCAGGACCAAGTCTCCAACTTGAAAATTGTCTACTTTTGTTTTCCTGTCAAAAGATTCCTTGATCTTTTTCTGATGTGCTGCAACTTTTTCAACCAACTGTTCTTTGATTTGATGTACCTCTGCTAAATATGTGATTCTTTTTGCCATGTCTTCTTCCTCATTATGCTCTGGTTGAAGGAACTTTGCCACAGGGAGATTAAGCTGAATTGGAAATACTGCCTCTGTGCCATACACCAGCTTAAATGGAGAATTCCCTTTGGATTTCTTAATGGTCACTCTGTCAGCCCAAAGTGCATATTTGAGCTTGGAATCCCAATTCTTTTTGTTGTCCTCCAACATCTTCTTAATTATCCTTATCAGACTTTTGTTGGAAGATTATGCTAGACCATTCCCCTGAGGGTAATATGAGGTGGAATGAATTAGTTTAATGCCCATTGAATTACACATATCCACCAATTCTTTGGCTCTGAAGGATGCTGCATTATTTGTGACTAGTTTGTGTGGACAACCAAATCTGGTAAAGATATTCTCTGTTAAAAACTTCATGACCACATTATGATCAGCCTTTTTGGTAGGGATTGCTTCAATCCATTTTGTAAGATAATCACTGGCTACTAATATCCATCTGTGCTAGCCACTAGAATGTGGATTGATTTCTCCAATGAAATCCAAGCCCCACTGCTGAAAAGGTCTATTTGCATGTATTGGCTTTAAGGGCAGGGACTTCAACTGCTATTTTCCTTCAAATATTTGGCACCTGTCACAAGATTTAACAAATGAAAATACATCAGAAAATAAGGAGGGCCAATAATAACCAGCTCTCAGGATTTTGTGAGCTGTAGTCTTCCAATAATGGTGCCCTCCACACATAATGGAATGAAACTGCTGCATAACTTTTATTGATTGTTCTTTGTCCAGACACCTCAAAAGCACCCCAGATGGATCCCTCCAATAGAGCAGATTTTCATTAATGCAATATCTAGCTGCTCTAAGCTTTATAGTTCTGGCTTGAATTTGAGTAAAGCCCAAAGGGATTTCTAGCTTCAGCAAAAATTTGACTATTTTGGAATACCAATCACAAGAAGCTATATTTTTTTCCACTGACTGCTCTCTCATTGGTTCAGCTGTTATTTCTTCTTCTGTTTGACCATTTTCTGAATTCAGGCACATAAGCTTTATGTCCAAAGTTTTGCAATTTTCTTCGGCTAACAATTTGGCAAGGCCCTGACCTCTGACAAGATTAGTGGGCTTCAATTCTATATTAAATTCAATCAAATTTGCAATCCATTTAGCCCTTCTTCCATCAACATCAGGTTGTGTTAAGACATCTTTTATTGCAGCAGATGGCACAAATGCAATTATCTTGGAATGCAGAATGTAAACTCTAAAAGTTTTTAAAGATTTGATAAGAGCATATGCTTGTTTTTCAATAATGTCATACCTCAGTTCAACATCCCTTAATTTTTTGTTGTAGAATGCCACTGAATTCTCTGGGCCCTCTTCATCTGCTTGCAATAAAACTGCTGCAATAGTATCTTCAAAGGCAAATGAGAATACATGGAACTCCTTGCTGTAATCTGGATTTATTAATGTGGGAGCTTCCATTATAGCCTTCTTGATGGAATCAAATGATTTTCTTGCTGCATCAGTCCATCTTACCTCCAATTCTTTTTTCAACATGGAGGTAATGTGCTTCACTAGTTCTGCAAAATTTGGTATAAACATCTTCACAAAATTAATTTTTCCCAGAAAGGATTGGATATCCTTCTTCGATCTCGGGACAGAAAAAGTCTGTATGGCCTTTACTCTTTCTGGGTCAATTCGGACACCTGCAACAGAAAAAATTTGTCCTAACAACTTGCCTTCTTCTAAAGCAAATTGTGATTTTTTAGGATTGACTGAAATCCCAAACCTTCTGCACTTCAGGAACACTTTTTTCAAATGTTGTAGATGGTCATGATGGTTTCTGGAGTACACTGTTATATCATCAAGGTAGATTAGGAAACATTTATCCTTCTCTCCCACAAATGCTATATCCATAGCTCTCTGAAAGGTGGCTCCTGCATTCATCAATCCAAAAGGCATCTTGGCATACATAAAAGTGCCCCAAGGAGTGGTGAATGCAGTTTTCTCTTGATCAGCTGGATGTACAATAATCTGATTAAAGCCTGAAAATCCATCTACGAGATACATTACTTTGGCTCCTGAGACCTTCTGCAACAAGTGCTCCTTCTTCGGTAAAGGGTAGTTGTCTTTTTTGGAGCATTTGTTCAAGTTTCTGAAATCAACACACAGTCTGATTTCTCCACTCTTCTTCCTCACCACTACTAAATTGGCTACCCATTTGGAATATCTGAGAGGAACTATGATCTTGGCAGCCAAAAACTTTTTAATTTCTTTTTCAATTAGAGGAAGAAGCATAGGATTTATTGGTCTCAGATTCTGTTTGAAAGGGATGACGTCTTTTTCCAGAGGGATTTTATGCTGGATGATATTCCTATCATAGGTTTTCAGATCACTATATTCCCAGGCAAACACATCAGCAAATTGCTTCATTAAATTTCATTATTTAGAACTTTGTTCAGAAGACAGATGGGTGGACAAATTTATATATCTAGGTTGACCTGGACTTCCAATGTCGTGCTTACAGACTGCAGATTGATATTTTTTTTGGGTAGTCTTGTAAGGCACATCATTATGGTCAAACAGTCTCTCAAGAGGAATTAAACCCTTAGGAATATGATTGTTGGGAAGCTAGACAATGCTATTTTTACCAATTTTATTACTAAGTTGGGCTTTTGGATTTTTTACCAAGGCTTCATTTTCTTGGTCAATTTTCATTTCAGAAAATTCATCAATGACTTGAAGAAACCTATTCAATTCATCATCATCTTTAAAGACTTTCCAATGGTGGACATTGTCAGGCAAGGATGGTCTATATTTAATTTTCACTTCATAAATTAGTCTAGGAGGCATTGGAGGGATGAATAGACTAGCAGACACAACAAGGGAATCGACAAGCTAATTTTTGGCTCTAGAAATAAATGAAATACATAAATTATCAAAGGAATCTTTGAGTCTCCATACCTCATCTCTGTATGCTTTCAGCCTTGGGTGCTTTGCCTGGAATGTTTTATTTACTTGCTGAATGATCAGATCAACATCTCCAAACACTTTCAGATTCTTGATTCCTCTGTCTTTTGCTGCATTAAGGCCCAACAACAAAGCCTCATACTTTGCTATATTGTTTGTGACTTGGAAAACCAGCTTAAAAGACAGTTGAATACTTTCTTTGTCTGGAGACACTAGCACCACCCCTGCTCCTGCAGTCTCCCTAGAACATGCTCCGTCAAAGCAAATCTCCCAAACCTGACTTCCTTGCTCTTCTTTGGCCCAGATTATTGGTTTCCTAATCTGCATTGAGGCCTTCTGAGATTCTTCTATTTGGAGTATACATGCTCCAAAATCAGTGTCCACAGCATAAATGGGATGATTGGACGGGTTCTTCTCATCATTGATGATGTATGCCAGTTGTTCTTCTCTGTATAATCTCATGCTTTCTCCTCCAAAAACCCGGAAAATGGCATAAGAAAGTTCATTCTGTAATGTCCCACCTAGTCTCTTAATCCATCCTCTGGATAGCAGCATGCCAAACTTAGGATGGACATCTGTTACCATAATGTCCATCACCATGCTCTTCATGGGAAGCTGAGTTAGGGTAATGGCTAAATCTTTTATCAATTCCAAGCATTTCACTTTCCTTGAATCAAAAGAGAATAGATCATGATATGGTCTAGTGATTTCAAGGCCTAACTCTTCCATGGCAGCTTTTGGCATTAGATTGTGGCCAGCCCCTGTGCAAACAGGTAGTTGTGGAGGATTTTATCATGAATGGTCAAGAAGACATAAAAAGATGGAGAGTTATTATCAGCAAGCTCGGTCATAGGGCTAAGCACAACTGCAGGTCTATCATCTTGCAAATTGACAGAGTCAGTGGAGGTTTGTGTGGCTTTGAGCTCAAGAGCTTCAAGGATAGAATTTCTAAACACTTCACTCTTTACAAGTTCTAATAGAGGCACATATATTTTTAACTTCTGTACTTTTGCTTCAAAGATAAAAGGGGAAGGGGGCTTGTGAGGACCTCTTACCTCTTGAACTGGTGCTTTGAGGATGACTAGGTCAGCTGCTGGTCTCTTCTGTCTGGTATTTTATGACTCTGTTTGAACATCAGCTCTTTGGGCAGGATTCTCCTTGACATTATTTGCATTTGATCTGAGATTGTATCTTTTCCGCGCACCAGTCTGCAGAAAAACCTCTCTGTCCCACCTTTGACTGTCTTGTTCCTGCAGCAAAGAGTCTTTGTATTCAATCAATGTCAAGAAGGTAGCACTGCTTTTATCTTCCATGAAATGTATTACATTCTCATCTCTGATCTGTTCCTCCTCCATGACTAGATTTTGAAAAGGAGCTTTAACTTTGTGTTCTTCATTTGGTTCTTTACCCCTCTATATTATTTGTAACTGCTCATTTTCTCTTATGAATGGATTGTGATTTCTTGGAGCAAATGTGTTTTGCTACCTTGTTTTTCTTGAGTTCTACTCAATCTTCCGCTTAGATATCTCAGCAACCAATGACTCTATCATTCTGGTCATTTTATCTAATTTGGGCTCAGAAGTTGAGGCAAAGGAAGAAGAAGCCTCACTTCTCTGTCTCCTTTTTTCAACATGACTTTTCAGCTTTTCTGTAGCCATAATATTAGATTCTACTTCTAGAGCTGCATCTTGCATGTCAGCCAGAGTAGCACATCTTCTTTCTCTCAATAATAAGCAGAAATCAGAGTGAAAAGCATTGGCATAAGTGAGTTTGGCCGAGGTGGGAGTTGGCTTTACCTCAGCTGGTATTTTACTATACATCCTATTAAATCTCTTATTGAAATCAGGCAAAGATTCTCCATTTTCTCTTTTCAGATTACCAAACTCAGTATGATAATACAACAAGTCCTTTTTATCTCCCCATTGCTTCAAAAATGCTTCATCTAATGCTTCAATGTCAGCAATAGATCTAGGGGTTAATTCTCTGAACCACTTTCTGGCCTCTCCATCAAGGCTTTGGACAAAAACTCTCATCCATACATCATTCTCACTTATATCTAAGTTATCAGCATAACTGTAGAAAGCTTCAAGGTGTTCTTCAACAGTTAGTCCATTTGTACCAGTGAACTTAGGCATATATTTTTGATACTCTCCTACAGGCATAGCATTTAAAGGAACATAACTAAGGGTCCATACCTAGCAGCAACAATTATTTCCATCGTCGTAGGTGCTTGCTGACCTACCATGACTGGGGTATTTGGAATGCTACTAGTAGATCGAATAGTGGGAAACAATAAAATGGATGGCAGAGACAAGGGAATATGGTGGACTGTATGGGATGAAATCTTTGGACTGAGACCCAAAGGGGAACTAACTGTAAAAGGAGTTGTTTGAATCTCTATAGGTGATTCTTTACTGGCACAACCAGGTTATGATCCTTCAAATTGTCTATTTTCAACTATAACTTCCTCTTGTAGAGATATATAAGATTTCTTGAGCTTACTTGATCCTGATGCTCCTTTCTGTGAAGTTTTCTTCGATTTGACAATCTTCTCAAGGTCAAGCACTGGTTCAGCTGGTGATTTCTGAGGATTTCTTCGAGTATGTCTCACAAACTGAGCCAAGACTGGAACGTGGAGTT